>JAFVLL020016967.1:0-11657 GCA_021397915.2 Tor tambroides
ATCGTGGGTGTATATTAGCACAGTTTGTTGTTTTCTTGGGGCATCTGGAAGAGCATTAGGACACAGAAGCGAAGATATGAATTAATATTTTTTGGTAATTCATTAAATATTGCCGCTAAAAAGTAACTAGTAACTAGTACTCTGAGTAGTTTTTGAGACGAGTAATTTGTACTTTTACTTAAGTACCGTTTGGACACCAGTACTTTTACTTGTAATTGAGTATTATTTCAGCAATGTAACAGTACTTGTACTTAAGTACAAATTTTCAGTACTCTTTCCACCACTGGAGAAATAGCATTTCATCCAATTTACAGAATACTGTTTTAGTGAGCTATTTAATATCACTGTTAATATAACCCTGGAATGGAAATGCAAAGAAGTTGTTTTTTTTAAAGAAAAACTGCAGATTGATTTTCTTGGTTTTAATAAGGGGAAAACACAGATCTTATATAGACTTGCCGCAGTGTACATCTATTTTTAATAGCTCTATTTTCACATGTACTGTATATTAAAGATAGTTACAAAAAGTAATCTTTTTAAGCAATTTTTAAAACCCATCTGAAACCCGTCTTTTAATGTGAATCTGGTGTATATCAAAACAGATTTGAATGGTTCATTGATTTAATTGAAAAGACTCAGAAATGCATGCATTTGATAACTAGAGCTGTGACTAACAACAGTTTTGATATGTGATTGTGTGCAAAAGTAATTTCAAATACATTTTTAACAAAACAAAACGATTTAAAAGCTATTTGGAAGCAGTGAAATAGATGAATCCAGATTAAGGTTTCCATGCGCAAAGGTGGTTGGCTGCTCTGCTCAAAAGTACCACCAGCCCGTGTCTGCTTTTGGCAAAATAACTCCCAGGGCTGGATTGGGTGACTTAATCAGGTTTGTCAGAGGCAGTACAGCGTGTAGGGGGTCTCTTTGCTCCTGTGGAGGGGTTTAGGTACTAAAAACAAGAAAGGGCTAATTGGAACACAGCACATCACACATTCATCTCCAAGGAGACAGCTGGCTCCTCGACCACCAAGACGGGAACATCGCTTCTAGGTCAGCTGTGTTTGTTTCTCTAGTCAGGAGACTTTTGATTTGAGGTGAAATGAGAAGCTTGTGTGCTTATATGATTTAAATATATTCCACAGTGAAATATGGTACTGGTTTTCTAAACTCTGAGCAGAGAAATCTAGACAATCATTTTACCTGATGCTAATGTTAATATGTCTAGTCTTTGGAGTTTCCTCTATTTGGTTCTCCTCAATTTCAGTATACTTTTTCATTGGATGCTCTCTGTATTAGGGATGCAACAGTACACAGTTCAGTAAATACCATGGTTTTTTAATTTAACAATGTTTTTCGGTTCGGTTTGGTTCTGATGGCTTGGCACATCAGAGTAGGGCTGCACGATTAATCGAATACAATTTGCCATGCGCATCTTGTCAGTAAAGCCGGTTCTGTGATTAGTAGTAAATCTCCATCACATGCTTTCAGATGGAGCAGCATTTACTACACTGAGCTGTAGTTCACTGACAAGCTACGCAAAAAAAAAAAATCGCAGATGATATAATCGTGTGATTATGAACTCGTTCGAGATAATGAAAGCTGTTTGTGTAGGTTCTCAGTGAACTACGCCTCTGTGTAGTAAATGCTGCTCCATCTGAAAGCACGTGAAAATACCACATTTAATAAAACATGGATTATCATATGTTTACTTATCGAGCTCTGTAAACACATGTGTAATGTATGTTCTCGTTGCTAGAGGGCACCCTCATGCAGAAATGTGATATCACATTCCAGGAAATCCCTAATATGGACAAAGGTATCCAGCTTTTGCTGTAACTGAATAAAAAGAAGATTTGAAGTGCTTAAACTGATCAAACATGAAGACAATAAATGCTTGACTGTGATAGTATACTGTATAGTTTATCTGTGTTCTTTAAGCCATAGACTATTTTCAAGGGTTCACCCAAAAATTCTGTCATTAATTACTCATGCTCATGTCGTTCCAAACATATAAGACCTTTGTTCATCTTTGGAACACAAATTCCAAAAGCTTCATAAAATTACGGTTCAACCACTGATGTCACATGAACTATTTTAACAGTGTCCTTGCTAATTTTCTGGGCCTTGAACATTTCAGTTGCGTTGTTGTCTACGCAGGGTCAGAACGCTCTCAGATGTTCTTAAACAGCGCTGATTGGCCATTAAACAGCGCTCAAATATTAGTGGGAAATGGAGATTTTTAAAATTTCAGTACCGACTGGTATCGTGGTCAGTACTTTTGACAACACTAGTCTAATCCGATCAGGGTTATGGACTCTTTTTATGGTGTTTTTATTTCATTTTTGACAGCAGTGGGTCTTTATTTGCTTGTTGAAAAAGAGCAGCGTAAGCATTCTGCAAACCCTCTCCTTTTATGTTCCACAGATGAAAGTATGTCATACGGGTTTAAAACAGTATGAAGGTGAGTAAACGAATGATATTTTTTGTTTAAAGCGAACTATTTTTTGAATAGAGAAGATCTGAACATGTTGCACTTTGTATTGTTGAAAGTGGAGCTGCCATTCATTTATCACAGTAAAGGCCCCAAAAGAAGGTCACTGTTTAATTTTAGATGTGCTCATTTTCTGGAAAAATGTGTGGATCTCTTTCTTTCTCCTCATTTGTCTCTTTTTCTCTCAAGCTGGTCTCAAAGACCTTGACCAATTTTACCAGTCAGTCTAAACAGCGCTGGTTTGATGTACCCGACCACGCATGAATCTAGGCCAGACCCAACATTTTTCATTGACCAGCTCTCCAGTGATCTCTATTCATAGCTCGAGGGAACCCAGAGCCACCTCAACAGCTGTGAGAGCAGGGCCTGCTGGCCCCTAGGAGCCCACAATGGGTGGAACCAGCATATGCTCCTTCTCATTCACTGACATGAGCCAATTTAGCCATCACACCCCTGAACCTTTAATGGGTAACGAGATGTTAGCAGCTCTTGAGTTTGCCACCCAGCTGCTGCTGTTGCATCAGAAACGTCCAAGTCTGCTCCTCAAAACTGTGAGAGCTTGAGCAGATATGGGAAATGAGAGTGGCCGGCCCATGCTGTAATCAGCAGCTCTTGTGCTCGTTTCCTTTTTTTTCATCCTTTAAAATGTGCCCTTGTGACAATTAGCACACTGATCGTTAGTGCTATTTGTGTGTTGCACCAGGCATCAGTTTCCGGGAATGTCATTCTGCCCAGCTAGTCATAAACTGAGCATGTTATTTTTCCGCTTCATGGGTTGTTTTTTAATTTTGTTACCATGGCACTGTGAGTCAGTGTCAGTCTAGTGTCAACTTTGTTTATGTGGGCCGCACATGTTTTGCAGCGGAAGTGTGACTTCTGAGAAATCAAAGGAATTATTTAAAAGATAAAATTTACTCTGAAGTGGACTGCATTCATGTTTATTTGTACTAATCAAGAATCAAATGTTCATGAAAGGCCCAGCTGAGTGTGAAATGGAGGCCATTTTTGTTTTATATGGGTATAAGGATCACCTTATCTATAAGACAGACTTGCAGGAGCCTCTGGATGATCTGTACAGTTTTTATTTTTTATTTTATTTTTTTTATTTGTTTTAATTTGTTTGGTGACATCTTAAAGTCACTGAAACCTTTCTGACTTTGATTTTAGGATTAGTTTTAAGATGAATCTCATGATTTCACATTCATATTTAATTTCTATTTTATATTTTATTTCAGTTTTTTTTTGCATCTAAAAATAAAACCTGTTTTTAGAACTATTTTCTTTTTTTAGGACCAGATCTTTGTATTTATAAAATTGTGCTGTTCATAAAACAGTATTTATAAATTATGGTTTGGTGTACTGAGTTGAATTTATGAATTTCTTTTTATTTATTTTTTTTATTATTATTGTGGGAAAAGTTGGCTTAGGATTGTTGTCATTACTGCAATAAAAGGGACTTGTCACAAATTCTTTACATTACAGCAATGAAAATTAATAATGGAAATTTGATTGTTACTGTAAAAAAAATCGTAATAATCATAAAATAGGTTTCATTAACTTTACGTAACAATAAATTTCTTTTTGTACAGACATGCGTATGTCATGAAAACTACTTCCTGTGACCTAATCACCACAGATTTATTTTTACAATTTGTCTTCTAAATACATGCTCCAAATCATCGCTTTATCTCAAGCGACCAGTGTGTCTCCATATTTCCTGTTATTGTTCCACATGCTCAGATAAGCCAAGCAAGGAGCCTATGGGTCTGTTTCCTCCTCGCGTCTTCTGTTGCGTTGCGTCTTTGAAATTTGCCGCCTTTTCGTGTAACTGTGGCCCAGCAGTTTCCTCTTCTCGTGATGAACGCCTACTTCCTCCACCTCTTTCACCTCTCTTTCTTTATCTCTCTGTCTTTCTCGCTGGTTAAGACAAGGTTCATGTGAAGTTGTGTGATAAATACGGGTATAGTCTTGATTTTGAAGTCTTTTGTTGATGATGATTCTCTGTGGAGAAACAACACACTGCACTGCTGAGGCTTAAAGAGCAGGAACATCAACTTGTTTGAGCAGCTGCTAGTTGCGGAGGTTTCCGGTAAGTTTCTTCATGCTTGTGGATGAGTCCGGGCCGCTCAGGGTGTGGCTTTGGCCCCTGGAGTCAACTCTGCGACCCCTAACAAATCACTACAGATCTATCTGTGAACCAGGCTGCATTTTTCTTTTCTTAAACCTAAATAGATTGCTGAAAGTTTTCGTTCGGTCTGTTTGCTTCTTTGAGGTGTCTCAGTTGAGCAGACAAGATAATCTGTATTGACCTAGACACCTGAAAGTGCTTTGAAATGATATGGAATTTAGATTTCATCTGCAATGTTTTTGACTCTGCACCTGTTGAGTGATATTTCCACACTGTACTGTGCTGTGTTTACTAAATAGATGCATATTTTATCCAGCTTTTTGTGGGTGGATGCTTGTTTTAACATTGTAGCTTTAATCAGTATTCTTTTAATAGGTAGAAGGTGCAGTTTCCTTGTTAGGTACTAGTGAGATGCAAAAGCGAGGAGCTGGAGATGTGGAAACTGCTGCTTAGCTGTGTGAGTAATTTGACAGGATATCCTGGTTACTGTATGAGAAATAGAGGGCTTGTTTTTGACGCTAGGCGTCCGCTGCAGCGCCTGAAAGAATGAGCACAGAATCTCTTGACTGTCTACACTGTTAGTTTTTGTGAACTATAAACATTTCAAAGGAAATGAATGTCTTTTTTTAACAGCTTACTGTTAGTGGTAAGGAGAGGAGAGTTTGTTTGATTGTAAGTTAAAATGTCTGTTGTACATTTCTTTGCTGATGTTCTGCTCTCACTGTTTCCCAAACAGAGATTACACTAAAAACAAGGTAATGCCATTTTGTTTTAGACATCTTTTGTACAGTTGATTTTGGAATCAGAATATTGTAATCATTCAGTATCATGGAATATGTCAAAGTACAGAAAATTACTACATTATATCTTCACTCTACAGTAGTACTGCAGTACATTTTGTAATGGTAGTATAAAAAATATGTCCAAAAACTCTTCATATTTTACTGTTCTTACATTTTTACAAATCCGTCTCAAAACCATTTAGACAGACAGACAGCAGAAAAAAAAACTCAGTCAAAAAAATACTTTTCTGTAGTCTTAACAACAAAAAACATGAAGTCCAGTGATTACTAATACAAATTTTTATTATGAATTTTTTCTATTTATTTATTTGCAACAACAACAACAACAACAACAACACTACTACTGCTAATTATTATTATTATTATTATTATTATTATTAGTTTATTGTCATTATTGATATAATATTTATTTAAAATAATAAGTTACACTTATAATTATATTATTAATGCTATAATTAACATAAATTTTATTATTATTAATAGTTTATTCTTTTAGTCATTAATATTTATTATCATTAATGTAATAAACTAATAATAATAATTATTATTATTAGTTTATCATTATTGATATAATTAAAATATTTAAAATAACTTATTTTATATTATTGTTATTCTTATAATATTAATGCTATAATTAACAAATATTTTATTAATAATAGTTTATTCTGTGTTTATTCATATTTATTATCATCAATATAATATACTACTACTACTACTACTACTACTAATTATTTTTATTATTATTATTATTATTATTATTATTATTATTATTATTATTATTAGTTTATCATTATTGATATAACTAAAATATTTAAAGTAACTATTAATTTATATTTGTTATTTGTATAATAATAATATTAATGCTATAATTAACATAAATATTTTATTATTAATAGTTTATTCTGTTTAGTTATTATATATTATCATCAATATAATAAACTAATAATAATAATAATAATAATAATAATAATAATAATTTTATTAGTAGTAGTAGTTTATTATCATTGTTGATATAACAAAAATATTTAAAATAACTATTCTTTTATATTGTTATTTTTATAATTACATTATTAATGCTATAGTTAACAGTTATTTTATTATTATTATTATTATTATTATTAATTGTTCTTAGCTATTAATATTATCGTTAAAATAAATCATTATTTAATTTTTTTACAAATATTTTAAGTTTAAATTGTTGTTGTTATTTTTGTTGTTGTTGTTGTTGTTATTATTATTATTATTATTATTATTATTATTATTATTATTAAAATATATAAAATAATATTTTGATATGATCCTTGTGTAACATGCAAAGTGTGCAGCATTGTCTGAAGCGGTGTCTGAATGCACTCATTTTCACTCACACTTTCCTCATGTGAATGGTGTGTGACATTTGCAATGAATAGTGAGTGAGTCAGCGGTTTTGCACAATACATGCATGAGTGTGTAGAATGCCTGCTGCGTTGTTCGTCATGCTCTCGTGAGTTCAGCACCGAGACGAGATGTCATGATAGATGTGAGCACAGTCCCGATCTCCAATTTCCCCTCCTCTCCTTCCACACTGACAGCTACACTCAGTTGTCGTATGAAAATGTCTCTTGGCATCATTCTGACGTATACATCATTACTATGGCAACTGATGGAAATCCACCAGATATTGAGTATGTATGCGTGTCTCAAAACTGGACCCGCGGTTCTGTCTCTCTAGAAGGGTTTGTAGGAACAAGGCACAGGTCAGACCTGCAGGGTAGAAACGAGAGCCGACCGGCATCGCTCAGACAAAGAAAGTGAGTAGTAATAACGCAGTAGCTGTCTCGCATGTGTCTTTGTTTCACAGCGCAGATAAAGCTCGCTGCTTCTTTGTAGCCCCTGCCGGTGTGGGCCCTCTGTGCTCTGGGGCCCTTTGTAGAGGTGTCAGATGAATCACTGGAGGGCTCTTTTGAAATCTATACAGGACGTGGGCAATCCAGTGAAGCGAAACCTGGTGAGAGTGTGAACTTCTGAGCATTCTTTCACTTTCTTCTCACAACTGACGGACTGCAGCTGTTCGGCTTGGTGGTGTTGTGCTCTCTGCGGGAGTGAAGTCTTAACATTTAAACCGCACTGGGACTGTCACTCTGACAACCACATGCTGTACCGTCCATGATGTTCAGCATCTAATAAAGGTAGTCTCTGTTTGACTGCAAGGATGAACAGGCTTTTAGTTTGATCATGTACCAGTGTAGGTTTTCTTGTGGGCCATATGTTACATTACGGATCATTTTACAGTGCAGTTTACATCATTTCTGAGTAATACTAATGAAACTTGTTGGGTGATTGGTTTGTAGTTATGATTCCGAGTGGCCTGCAATTACTGCAGTTAGTGTTATTGCTATCATTTGTCTCTTATTAAAAAGTACTGTGACTGTCTCATAGTACATTGAGTATCTGTACATTATCTGATGTCGATACTATGGTATTGGTGATATTGTTGTACTATAATGCTAATTGATTATAATATTCATCAGTTATTCAATATTCATAATATTCATTCATATAATATTCAAAATGTATCATATTGTTTGCAAGGTATCCCATGGTACTTCAAAGAATACCATGGCAAAAACCACGGTATTGCCATGGTCCTAAAAACATGACACTTTGCTACGTTCCAAAACAAAGTATTGCAATTGTATATTAAACATGAGAATACCATGGTACATGTAATAAAAGATGACATTACAATTGTATATGTCCTAAAACATGACAATACCATGGTACATGTCATAAAACAAGGTATTACAATGGTATATGTCCAAAAACATGATATAGTCATCGTATGTGTACAAAAACATAGTACTTGTCCTAAAACATGGTATTGCAGTTTTTCATAACCTAAAACATGATAATAACACGGTACATGTTCAGAAACATGGTATTGCCATAGTAGACATCCAGTAACATGGTATAGCCATAGCAGTATAAAAACATGGTTGTACCATAGTACATAAACATGGTATTTCCATGCTACATTTCCCAAAAACTTGGTATTGCAGTGGTACGTGTTCAGAAACATGCCATTGGCATAGTAGTACAAACCCTAAAATTACCATAGTACATGTTTATAAACAAGGTACTGCCAATAGTATATGTCCTCAAAACATGGTATTGTAATTGTACATAAATTGCAATTTTCCTAAATTGTGACAATACCATGGCACATGTCCTAAAAAATGTGATGTCTATGGTACATGTCCAAAAACATGGTATTGCCATAGTACTTGTCCTCAAAACATGGTATTACCATGGTATGTGTCCTAAAACATGGTATTGCAATTGTAGGTATCCAAAAACATGGTATTGCCATATTACATGTTCTCAAAACATGGTATTACTATGGTATGTGTCCCAAAAACATTGAATTGCCATGGTACATGTCCTAAAACAAGATAATACCATGGTACATGTCCTAAAACATGGTATGTTTATGGTACATGTCCAAAAACATGGTATTGCCATAGTACTTGTCCTCAAAACATGGTATTACCATGGTATGTGTCCTAAAACATGGTATTGCAATTGTAGGTATCCAAAAACATGGTATTGCCATATTACATGTTCTCAAAACATGGTATTACCATGGTATGTGTCCCAAAAACATTGAATTGCCATGGTACATGTCCTAAAACAAGATAATACCATGGTACATGTCCTAAAAAAGTGATACCGTGGTACATGTCCTAAAAACACAGTATGCAAAGGCACATGTCCTAAAACATGATATTGCAATGATATGTGTCTAAAATCATGGTATTGCCATAGTACATGTCCTCAAAACATGGTATTACCATGGTATGTGTCCCAAAAACATTGAATTGCCATGGTAGAGGTCCTAAAACATGGTATTGCAATGACACTTGCCCTAAAACATGGTATTGCCTAGTACATGTCCTAAAACTTGATAATACCATGGTATAAGTCTTATATACAATGGCAGTGTTTTGTCTAGAAAACTCTGTGATTTAATGTGCAGTATGGTAATGAGAGTATAGCGTAGTTGTACAGTTCCTCAGCTTTATTTTTTCTCACAGTGAAGGCTGAATGTTTTGAGGAAACTGGTGGTGGACAAGGCCACAGGCCAGAATGATTGATTAAGTCAGTGGGTTTTACAGAAGGGATTGGAATGGAAGAGCAGGCAATGCTGTGTGTGTCCCTGCCCCCATCAGAGAGACAGAGACATCTCTAGGCCTGCCTGTTTAAATGACTGGACTATTAAACCCTCTGAAGAAATCAAACCCTGTCTGTCAGTCTGTTTTCTTCTCGGTTCCTTTCGACAGCATTATTGTGTAGGTTTAAGAAACCATGTCTATCAAAAATGCAAATTTGTTTCACTTTTAATTCGTCATTTGTTTTGTGGAACTTTTTGATGGACAAGACATGAATGCTTTAGTGGAAAAAAAAAGCACCTTACATGATTGTTGCTTGTGTCCCACTGGCTTTGTGGTTGTATCCACATATCCGGCATTTCATGCTCTACTGTTATGCCAACATACAGTGTGGAATAAAACCACTTGAATGTTGTAATAGCTTTGTGCATGAGTTTTATTATCTTGTAGTGCAGCCAAACCTGTGAAACCTAGAAAAAATAAGAATGCATACATATTCAAATAAAAAAATTAAATGGAGTGGTCCTCAGTCTTATAGCACTTTCATGACCATATCTTTAAGCAAATGCTCTACACACAGCCACATTAAAGCCAAAAGCATGAAAAATTTGTTCTCCTTGATAAAAATAAAACAAAAGTTTGATTAAATGTTTGACCTAATATTCATGCACTATGCAAATGAGTGATAGACCGAAATGTTCAAAAAAGTAATTTTTGTTATCAGCCTAAATAGTTTTGGAGGGCCGAAATCGTTGACTGAAATAGTGTTATTTAATAAATTTAACTTTTTTGTGGATACAACATGGATAAACTACCACAGGTAAACATGTCAGCTGTGTGGATGCTAGTACTGGATTAACGATATGGATTTTTCATTTTTGATCAATACTGATATCGTGATATGGCTTCTTGAATGTCAAAATCAACGTTTGTTGATACATGAACTTCACTAAACATTGTTTGTAGCGCTCCTGCCATTCAATAATCACACTAAACTTTGTGCTTTGTTACTTTTATTATGAAACAAAGTCCCAGATTTCAAATGCAGTTAATTTATCATGACATGCACACAATACATGTGGTTTTGACACTCTTTAATGTGGCTGTAGGCTGTAACCACCTCAGTTCAAGTGGCATGTGAACCTATCTCTTCCTCTTTACTATTTACAGTAAGAATTAAACATGAATAAACATGTTTGAAAGAAACTGTTTACCAATATGTATCATTTCTCATGTAATAGATCATTCAGTGTTTCAAAATAAATACATACATACATACATAAATAAATAAATAGTTGCCATTTAAATCAAATTTAATCAAATTTATGTTTACGGTATCTCAAATCATATAAGACCAAAGGATAAAAAAATACAACTATATGCAGCTATTCTGTCCATTTGAACGACAGCTGAGAGCTTTACATAAATCCTGGTACTGAGATTTATTGACTTCTGTCAGCTTGAAATCCTGCCATCTGCAACGGGGAAACTTCTTACGAGGAATGAAACATTTCCAAGAGAACCACCCTCGAAAGTTGCAACCTCTGATGGAGCAGATGCCATAGCAACAGAGCCTGGGTAGTGTCTGTGGAGATTATTATGGGATGAGTCATGGCAGAGTGACATGGCAGCTTGTTTGAATGGGTTGAATGAATGCTTGTTTCACAGGCTGTGTGTGTTCTTGTTTTCTCTCCAAGAATCATCCCCATGCATTATGGAATGGGGGATTAAATATGTAACCGGGTTTATCCACAAGGACCAAAGATGATCCGCAGTTTCCCGAGTGACACGAGTGCTAAATAATTTACACAGGGATTTAACGGATGTCACTTTCTCTTTATCGGCTCACCTAACCTTTTCTTGGAGAGGATTTTCTGATTTATTGTATTGTACGTTTTATGAGACTTAAAGGTGCCGTTGGAGATCTCGGAAAATGCTAACTTTAGTCTGATAGCACTGAAAGCGAATGTCCCACCCTCCCTGCAATCTCCGTCCAAAGCCACGCCCCCTGAACACACATACGCTCAAAGAGCAGAATACCAGAGACAACATTAAATTACTACAATAGGCTACATCAACGGTCC
>JAFVLL020016968.1:0-10150 GCA_021397915.2 Tor tambroides
TTGCATGCTGGGGATATTGGCTAGAATCTGTCTGCTAAATGACATTCATGTCAAAAACATTAATGCTGCAGTTGATTTGTGACAAGAATCTATGTGACTTTCATTTTCATGTCCTGAAAAAGGCAATCCACGTTATGCTGACACTGGCAGGGAGAGCGAGGCTAATGCGAAGGAGAGTAAAACAGATGACACGTTAGCTTTCACAGCCAGGGTAATATATTCCGGGCTAAATACAAATGATGTTGCAAACATGGAGATTTTGGGCAGGAAATTGTGTCCTATATTTGAGGCGCTATAACAAAATGCATTATTATGTATTTAGAGCATATTCCTGTGTACATTATTGTAGACGGAGCGCCAAAAAACAGGTTTGTTTCAGCATTTGCTTTACATTTTAGATGTTGTTTATAAAAAGACATCACCATCCTGCCAAAGTAAATGAAAAGGCTCTTTGATTTTTTGAATAATCCTTATTACGGAAACGAATGTCTGTGCTTCGCTCTCTTTATGCTGATTTAGATTGCTCTGTTTGTTCTGCTCTCAATCCAGGCGATTATTTCATTCTTCATTTTTTTCTAACCGTCATGTTTTTCTTATTGGCAAGCCTGCTGGAAGTTTACAGGGCTTATTGTCCATTAGAGCTCTCTGATCTTCTTATATCGCTGTTCTCTGACTGAATCCAGGCACCGGAGCCAGCATTTCCAAAACTGTGGAGTGGGAATTGAAATGGAAAAAGCAGGCTGGTTCTCTAATAATGGCAGAGTCATTTTTTAAAAACACAAAACAGGGCAAGGAGCTGTAATCATCGCCCAAACGTATTTGTTTTTGTTACTTTGCCCTGTTTTCGTCATTTCCACAAGGCAAGACTCCCTGAGCTGAAGTATGCGAGGTGAGATAGCGTCCGTGCCAGCAGACAGTCCGACAATGTGCTCGTCTCCCAGGCCTGACCTTTGAGGAAATGAATAGTTTTATTGTCTGTCCATTACAGAGCCTGAAACAACAGTCAAGTTATTAACGTTACTTCTCCTATAACGGCAAATCCCCCCAACCCAACAACCTGAAGCTGAACGGAAAGAGGAAAAACATAGCAAGAGTTGCCAGCAACAGTTGGAAAATAAGCCTTCATTTGTCTTTTCAGAGCGTTGCGTTATATGTTCTCAAACAGCTGCATTTGTTCCTGTGAAGGAAATTCAAATAAATGTTAATGCAGTGTGGTGATCTTTTCTGAAGTTCGTCACCCCCTCCGAGCAGCTATTGTAGAATCTTATATTTTAAAGCGAGGGGGCGGGCTGCGTTTGTCAGGAAACACAATGTGGCTTATTGTGGTGTCTGGTGCCAAGCCCCAGTCACTCACGATGACTAATCTGTTATTATCGTCAGCCAATCATTTCATGTCTAGTAAGCTTGGGGGGAGTTGCGAAATTCGAGATGGCCTTCCTTAAATATTAAACGTCTCGGACTTTGTGCGGTTTACATCTCTTAGGCTAATTAATGCCCCGTTTGCCTGCAGTGTCTGCTTGCCTTTAAGAGTATGAGTATATCAGTATATCATATTAAAATATGAGTATATCAGGCTTTTGAGTAATGTTTTTGTTCAATCATCATTGTACTGCATTGCATTATGTTTCACTCCCCACAATAAAAACTACAGAGCGTTGATCATCATATTTAAATATCATCTTAATAATACATATTATTGGGTGATATAGAGTGACAACTAATAATTATATGCGTTTTATGCAAGTAGTCTGTTGTACTATTATAAAGATCTTAGAGATTTACATTACATTGTTTTTTATTTATTTATTTGCACTCCTATATTGTACTATATGAGCCAGAAAAGCCTGATGTATCAAATATAATACTCAACAGAAAGCAAAGCATATGCAAAATTTTCTTTTACATTTTCTTTTTTTTTTTTTAGAAATATTTTATCTAAAGTCACAATAAACTCTTCCATTTCAAAACATTAAAATTTTCTGATTATTTTGTACCGTACAGAAAATTATCCAGGTTGCATTATATACCTTGACTACATTTAAAATACTAGTTTTACCAAAAAAATATAAATTATGTCAGTAATTATACCCCCTTCATGTTCTTGTTTTTCTTCTGTGGAACACAAAAGGAGAACTTAAATTTGTCTCTGTTCCTCACACAAAGCTGTCATATGATTCAGAACACTTGAAATATAATGTACGAATCATATAGGCGTCTTTTATAGTGCTTGTGTCATTATTTGGAAATTGACAGATACGGTCAATATATACTTTTGTGTTCCATGGAAAGAAGTAATAAATTGTACGCATCTGACAAAATGCTGAGTACACAATGACAGAATTTTGGGTAACCTATGCCTGTAAGTTGGTTTCTTTCTTTGCATTGTTAAATTTGACCTCATTGATGTTTTTTTAGAGGATGTGGTATTTCTCTGGGGGGGCTGCAGGTGATTTGCACAAGCTTGCAGAAAAGGAAGACAGCAGCATGCGTTTAAAGCAGAGCTGATATTTCAGTGGCTGGAAAACTCTCTTGGACTGATTTATCAAGTTTGCTGTTAGCCCTTTGAGACAGTAGAACAAAGATGCCCTTTACTGCTGATCTGAGAACAGTTGCCCATGGAAACATTTCTAATACAGCCTCAGTGGCCAATCAGCAGCCACCTCTTTCCCCCTCTGCCCCGGGGCAGTTGTCAGTTTGACCTTTAACCTCCAGTGAGTGTCGGTGCTGCTTAATAACAGCCATTAGTGAACACTAGTGTTTCCTTTCTTGTCATCTCACGTACCGTGGCTCTTTGAGTTTAAGCATAATGACATGGCACCTCTCAGACATGTGGTGTCTAATATCCAGTGAGCTAAGCGCTTTTGACTCTTCAGAGTCGAAGAATCTGCTTTCTCTAGAATAGAGGTAGACAATGTTTTGGTATGGTATAGTACATGTTGCATTCTCAGCATTGCTACAAGGGGCACTGTAACATTAGCGTAAAATTGTTGACATGTTTAAAACTAGCTACCTGTATAATAACACAGTTTAACAGGGGTATAATGATACATTTTTGTGGATGAAGTGACAATATGATGTATAAAGGCAATGCGTATAAAAGTGTTGGCAAGTATATGAAACCGTGTTACTCACCAGTTGGCTAGAAACTTTTTTTTTTCTAACAATGACTGTGAATGCAACATGGTTTAGTGCAGTTATCAAATGCTGTAATTATATAAATATGTAATCTGATGTGCTGCGTGTTTCAAAGTAAAAAGAAAACAACCATAAATATTAGCATTGTAATTACACTTTTGTTGAATAAAATATAATACAGTATTTCACAATAACTTAATAATAATAATAATAATTATTATTATTATTATTATTACAAATATTTGTAAGATACTTTACAATTTAATATTATAGTGATTTCTTTATGGATTTTTTAATTTTTATAATTGGATTTGTATTGTAATTGCACTTTTGTTGAATAAAATATAATAATACAGTATTTCATAATAATTTTAATAATAATAATAATAATAATAATTATAACTATTATTATTATTACAAATATTGTAAAATACTTTACAATTTAATATTATAGTGATATTTCTTTATTGATTTTTTTATTTTTATAATTGGATTTAAATAAATAAATAAATAAATAGACACATTTCCCTAATTAGTTTTTTATTAAATAAATTATATACAGTTTCATGGTGTGTAAAATATACTTTTCCAAATGAAGGTCCAAGTAAAAGGAGAAAAAAACAAAACAAATTTAATGTGCGGCACTAGTGTAACCAGTGAATTTTTTTTTTTTTTTTTTTTTTTACTAATTTGCTCCAATCCCTCCCCCAATCTGCCATTGGTCAGATGAAAGGATAGCCCCGCCCCAAACTTATTCCATTGGTTGCACAATTGCTGCTGTGTTCTGCTAGTTGAGATGGTCAAATAAATATTTCTTTGAGTAATATTTTGATATCGCCACTGAGATTTATTTTATTTATTTATTTATTTTTTCCCGGAAAAAATAACTATATTGTAAAATAATGTTTCCTTGATGTAAACATAAGATTAATACTTGTTCATACTGCCCACCCCTGTACTGAACATATCATAATCCTATCATTTTAGATCTCTCTTTAAAAAAAAAACTAGCAATAAATGAGAGCTACTGCCTAGATCAGCATGCTTTTTTACGGTTGTGTTTTTCTTTCATAGCGCAGAACCCCGCGGTTCAAGACGGACGGTGATCCTTTAATAAGCGCGCTCTTTGTGGCAGCTCCGAGAATTTTGAATGATTAATTCTTTGGACAGTAATTGCAAAGACCTTGTCTACCGCTGACTGCAGATGAAGAAATCAGCACAATAGTGCATTGATAGCATACTATCTTCTTATCCTCTGTCATCTAATCCCTCCTTTGTGTCATACTCAAAATGCTTTTAATTAGTTTCATTGGGTAATGCGCTTCTTTCCCTCTGTCTGTGGCTATTGTCATCATGTTGAGTCACATGAGTGCCACCATTGTCTCCAGCGGGACTCCCCAGAATACACTTGCCATTTCCCGTGAACAAGCGCAAGTTAATCGCTTTGACATACGTGTCTCTCGTCGCCAGTGTTTGACTGCTGCGTATTGAAATTTGTTATTAAAATAAACAAATCCAGGCAAAGATGTTGTATCAAGGATGTTTGGGCTACTTGCATTCATTTGTTGATTAAAAACATTTGTGTATCAGTCAGAAAGAGTAGTATATCGATGATTTAATAACTTTATGTAAGAAAATAACACATGGAATTAATTGTTGTTGTTTCATAAAAATGAGCTATGCTCAGCTGTTTTTCCTGGTTGCATCAAAGACTGGCAATGTGTTAATCCGTCCCTGTCGTGCTTATGAATTTCAGAGATGAAAGCTCCTCGACTGGAGATAAATTCTGGGGTGCCGCTTAAAGGGCCAGATCGGATCTTTTGTAGTCCATACGAGAGATGTTCCATCATATCAAGTCTTGAACAATTCATGAGAATTTTGCAGTACACGTACAATTCCCACGAGTCACGTTCACAACTCTGTGAACCGCTCGCTCTGTCATTCTGCTGAATGTTGCACACAAATATGCTTGTTTTGTTGCTTGAAAGATACATCTCTAGAAAAAGAAGTCATCCGTTTCAGATACTGATCACAAATACGTTTTATGCAGGTTTAGCTGTGGTTTGTTTTTTGTGTAATCATATCATAAGTGTGTAATCTTAGTAACTGAGCAGCTGTAGAAACAAAGCGTTTCAGCCAGTGTATTAGCACTTACAAAGGAAGCCATTTATTTTGAGCTGTATGCTAATGCTGTATGACAAGGAACTTTTTTGTATACATTTCTTAAACATATAATTAGTCTGTAATATTTGTATAATTTATATTTCAATTTTTACATTTAAACATATATTAAACTCAAATAATTTGTGAAAACAGCAGTAATTTGAAATATTACATTTTAAAATAACTTTTCTATTTTAAATTTAATTGAAAGCCAGTCTTCAGTGTCACATGATTCTTTAGAAATCATTAATTATTATATTATATTATATTAATAATGATTATTAGTATGTCAAAAAAAATAAAAAAAATAAAATATATATATATATATAATTCTATTATATCATATTATAATTATTATATTTTTAATAATTATCCTTATTATTATTATTATTCATATGCCAAGTATTATAATTATTATATATTTTTTAAATAATTATCATTAATTGTGTGTATGTATGTGTGCGTATGTATGTGTATATATATATATATATATATATATATATATATTTAACCTATTCACTTAGTTTGAATTGATTCAGTTGATCAGACTCATAACTGCTGAACACTGATCTAATTCAGGTCAGTCTAATTGCACAGTTTAGGAAACTATTTAAATCATTGCAACATCGACAGCATTGCTTAATTTTATAATGCTTGCAAAATAATGACAAATATAGGGGGAATATTCTTTTATATTGCTATATTTCCTTTTTCTTGAGCACATAATGGCAAGTGATCTTTCTTTCCCTGAAACAATAACTGTGTCTTCTGTATGTAGCTGCACCTTGTTATTCAGTTTTCTATATAGAGGCATCATTAGAATAATAGGCTCAACGTGTCTCTCTTCTTGTCTCTTCAGAAAATAGAACATTTTGACATAACCAAATTTGTTCTAGCCTGTCATGTTTTACAAGAGCCATTAAATGCAAAGTTTGCTGTGTGGTAATCAATAATACAGACAGTTATATTTGGAGCCGGTCCCTCTGTAGGAATATTGGTGCTTTGGCTTGTTGCTAGGGAGCAACACGAATTGTGCTGGAACTATAGCGGACGAATGCCCACTGCTGTAAAATATCGGCAGGTGCCATAAATCATCACCAAACGGTTTCGACATCAGGGGATACCCTGGAAAAATGAGCTCAGGGTAATTTAAGCTCGGACAAGCTGGAATCAAATAAAGAGTAATATCATAAAATTACGGGTAGAGTTGTGCCACGTCATGCCGCCTACATCTGTATCACAAGTGAATCGCAATATATTGGGTTTAATTATCCAGTGATTCCTGTGGCACGCAAACAGCAATCATACAAACTCGCCAAAGAAAGCGTTTCAGTAATTGAGTGCAGGGACAGTGTGTTTTTCCAAGTGCCTACTCTCTCAATTCATTGTTTCCTCTCAGTTTGGTGAAAATATCATACTGTGTCCATCATGGAGTCAATGAAAGGCTTGTTTGAAGGGTAATAGTTGAATCTTGAATGTTTCTCAGGCTTTCAAGACAGCCAAGTCCTTGGAGAAGAAGAACAAGTACTGGTGGAGGGCATATTATGTCCATTTGAATATGAAAAGCTTTATATATTTATGTGAAATTGTGGCAGGTGATTAGTTATCTGGTGAATCTGTTCCACCGTGAGAAAAAAGACAAATAGCTTGAAAGACTAAAGGTTTGCTGTTTACGGTGCCCCACTGTCATTGGGAATAGCAGCCTAGAATAGGGCCCTATGAAATCCGCTTTATTTTTTCCCAAATTCTGTTTTTTGTTGTTTGTTTTGTTTGTTTTTTATTCCATTTTTTTCTGTTTTAATTTTTCTGGATTCCATTTTTTCCGTTTTCATTTTTCTAGACTCTGTTTTAATGGCTAAATTAAATGTTAATCATCAGAAAGCATGTCTAATTAATTGAAATCAGGAAACTAACAATATTAAACAGCAATTTATTAAAAGTTTAATAGATTGTGAAATGTTTAATTTTTTTCCCTCAAATTTTAATTTTTTTTACCAAATTCTGTTTTCCAGTAAATTAAAGTTTTCAGTAAATATTAATAGCATTCAAAAAGCATCAAAAGCATCTCTAATTAATTGATTTTATAAAATACATACATATATATAATTTTTTTGTTTATTGATTTTTTTTTTCTCCAGAAATACTGTGATGTGTATTTACATTTTTCTGCTAAATAAATTCTAGTAAATATTCTTTCTGGTAAATATTCCTTTAGACATAAGGTTTTAATAAAAATTTTATTATCCTACTAGTAGTAGTACTATCATTACATTAAGTAATATTTCTGTCACGGTTTCTTCAAGTTAAACCAAACTTTTATTTTGATGGGTTGCTGTGAAGACCTTCAGGTTTCTGTTTGTATATGATATGACTATAGTTTTACTCGACTTACAAATGAGAAATACAACAAGCAATTGATCATACAGAGGCAAATAAACAACACCCATAATACAAGAGTCTGTAATACAAATTTTCACACATTGTTTATTATTTCTTTTTAAGTACTTGTGCTAAAATGTATTTCTTGCTGCTTTACATGTAGTCCGATTTTAACATTTTTTTATTACGTTTTTCTTAATGACATTTTTATGAAAATGTTATTATGTGACAGTGTTGTTATTAAATCAAATATATATTAAAGCAAAATTGAAATATTAAAACACTAATAAAAAGGACAAATGCACATAACACAATGAATAAAAATTAAAATTAAAATAAAAATGGCAAATATAAATAATTTATTTTTATTTATTAATACAAAATATTAATAATTACTATAATAACATATAAATAATACTAAAAATAACACTGCAAAGTGAATGCAATGTGGGCTGGATTCTTTTCCCACTTCAGTTTACTAATTCGAAAGAGGTCTGAGTTTGATTCCTTTCACACTGTAAATGTGATGCATGTCATTGTTTTGATATTACGTTGATTTTCCAGAAAATTGTAAACTCTATCAAAACATTGCTCATGTGTTTGTTTGAGCATCATAGCAACACAGCAAGATTGCTTCAGCCAGTAGCATGAGTTTGAGGTGGGGCTATTTGTTTGTTGACCAATGGCAGATGAGTAAAGTATCTGTGGGAAAATTCATTTAAAAATATGATGTTTCAGTGTCATTTTGCAGTTCCATTTGTTGATGCTATTACAAAACTGTTGGCACAAAGACCTTGTTTAATATGCAAGCCTCGGTTTCAATGACTTTTTATTCTTGTCTGTATCTAAACAGCAGCAGTATGAGATGTTAAATACAACCAGATTGCTTTTCAAATTGAAATAATCACAATATGATATTTCTGCAGCCCTTTTTTTGTCCTTTCCACCTCCAGATATTTCTGTACATTGTTATTCTGTATTTACAACATGGCGATCGATATTGCTCGGGTAGTGTATGTTGTAATCTGTTCAGGCTCTCACATCAGGCATATTGAAGTATCAGAACCAGTTTAATGACCCAACAGGGGCGCAGAATCTCAGCAGCCCGCAACATTAATAGATGGATGTTATTTGACTCATTAGAGGTCGCGGCTGTGAATAATAATTAGGGAAAGACTGATTATGCTGAACCCAGCTCTAATAAGACATGCATTTAAAATTTCTCTACAATCCCTGCACGCACACACACACACACACACACACACAGGAAATTGATTTGTGGGTTTATGACTGAAGTGCAATTTTGTTAACTATTATTGACGGGGAGTCTTGCATTAAAACAGTTGCCGTGGCGATGACACACATTTTCCTTTCATTATTGTGTTCTGTGGTGCAGAGAGCACTAATAATAACACACGCCAATAACTTTAGCATCAACGCACACTTATTTTAATACAGTAACCAAGACAACTAACAAGCTGCTGCTGTCAGGATTCCAGGAATCGTTATTTTTTTCACCTTCTGTTTCTGTCCTCACGCTCAAATTGATATTTTACCCTGCATATTTTAAAGGGACAGGTAGCTATTACAGCGTGTTTGTTGAAGCTGACTCATTGACAGGGAGAATATGTTGGGTAAGGGTTGTTTTGGAGGGTGGAGATGTACAGGAATGTATCTCTAGGGCTGTGTTTGACTTTCTGGGAATTCACCGGCCCATTTGGAGAAACTTTTGAAGCTTATGTGTAATGCATATTAACAGTGGCTGTTTTTATTGAGGCTTAGTCAGTGTACCCTGGTGTCTGCGGTGTTGTTTTAGTATTGCTGAGGTTCTTTTATAGTTTTTATTAATATTTGAATCGGTTTTAATTTCTGTTTTTTTCCATTTCAATTTTCATTTTCATTTTAGTTAAAGTTCATTTTTGTTAAAGTATGTGTGGTATGTTTTTTTTTTTTTTTTTTTTGTCATTTTTAGTATGTTTAGTTTTTGTTTTTAAATATGTCTATATATCTACATTTTTATTTCAGTTTTAGTTATTTTAGTACAAGTTGAACTAAATTAAAATGAGGAATGTAGCTGAAATATTTTTTTTATATTTTAGTTATTTCAGTGAGCAGTCTGTATAGCCTTTTATTTCAATTTTTAATTGTTTTATTTTCAGTTTTACGTTTAGTTAACTATTTAACTAAAATAAATATATAAATAAATAAATAAATAAATAATCTAAAAAAATAAATAAATAAAATAAAATAAAATAAGAAACATTCTGCCAGGACATTATCCATTAATTTTATTGAGATTTCCGTTAACCTCAACATACAATCCAATGCAGTCAAAACTTCAAAATACAGGTCAGACACTTGTAAGTAAATAAATAAATAAAACATCGGTAAAAAATGAATATTTACATAGTACATTGTGCCTTTTTTTTTTTTTTTTTTTTTTTTTTTGTTTTTTTTTTTTTTTTTTTTTTTG
>JAFVLL020016969.1:0-29882 GCA_021397915.2 Tor tambroides
AAAGATATAGCATAAAACTAGACATCAGGGCCCAGGTCTCTGCCAAATTTGGGGATTGTGGCTTTAAAGCCCTAGGAGGAGTAGTGTTTTGTAGTAATTTCTTGGATTCAATGTAAGTCTATGGGAAATTGGTCATATTTAATAATTCATAATAAATAAACTGTAAGTCTGATCAGTCTGAAAAGATAGATCCTAAAATTTTACGTCAGGGCCCAGGTCTCTGCCGAGTTTGGGACTTGTAGCTTTAAAACCCTAGGAGGAGAGAGGTCTGGAACCTCTCAGAAGAAAATATAATAATAATAATAATAATAATAATAATAATAATAAGTTTAAATAGAATAACAATATGTTGGCTTGCCTTCGCCAAGCCAACATAATAATTGCCTTCGCCAAGCCAACATAATAAGAAGCTTAAGTAGAATATCAGTAAGTTGGCCTTTTCAAGCCAACTTAATAAGAAGCTTAAGTAGAATATCAGTAAGTTGGCTTTTTCAAGCCAACTTAATTAGATTAATGTAGTGTAATGTAAATTATCAAACAACAATTAACTTATAACTGATATTATGATGCGGTGCGGATTCAAGCGCAGCGTATTAATGGGCTTTTATTGACAGAAACTTATAAAAACTGGACTGGCAGTTGGACTTCATTGCCGGGCATTAAAATGTCTAATATAAGTGATTTTATGAGTGAATTTTTCAAACCTTTCCTGGAGATTCCCACTTGTCTAACCAGTATAAAGATAATGATTTGCACTGTAATGTAAATTCATAGGGACGCTTCTTCCTCCTGATCCACAAAGTCTGGGAAATAATAGCGTAATAAGTGATTAAAAGCAGCAGTAATGTGAAATTAAATATATCCGGTTAGTATAAAACCTGTAATCTGGTCATTGGTGTTGATGATCTTGTGCAGATTCTTGTAAAGTTTCTCAAAGAACAGGAAGAGCAGGTTAAACTTTTTCTCAACTATTTGTCAATTAAATATGGTGAATATTTCAAACTTTTAAAAAGCGGCTGAAGTTTCAGACAAAATAATGTTGAGTGAACATCGCAGAGCAGAAACAAAACGCAAGCATCTTTGCGCACGAAGTACGTATATCTCTCAATCTGACTCCATCACATGCATCACATTCATGTTTATCAGTGGAAACTGGTTGATTTGGCTGTGAGATTTGAATCTGTTGTATTCACCCTGTAATCTCTGTGAAATAGTTCTGATATCTGATCAGTCATTACACATTCTCAAGATCAGTGCAGTTCAAGATTGTAAACTTAGAACAAAATGTTCCCATCCAACTGAACCATTATCATTCTTTGCACAGCAGACTTCAGTATAAAGATGCTTAACTCCACACTGATAAAAATGATTCTGCGGCAAAGTAAATACTATAGCAAAACAAATGTAATTCCTATATGAAAAAGTTAGTTCAGCCAATAATTTTTGCTTGTAGACTAGAAGTTATATAAATGTAATTATAAACGTCAAGCCTACTCAACTTTTCTGATACTGGTGTTCTTATCATGCAATGGAGCATAATTAATAGATTTTCTCCCTGTTTTCCACCTGTATTTTTTATCATTGCTTTTGTCGTAAGGTTTAGTAATTTGTGATTTTGCTACATCTGGAGTTCATTTTCTACTCAAAATGATACATTCATACTCAAAAATGAACCACAGAATGTTACCAAGTATTGAAGTTTCTGTGTTCAGATGAACACTGTTATGAAATTGTATTTCATAATTTCTTCTTATAATATGAAGCAACACTGAGGTGACCTCGAGAACTGTAAATACCAATAGGCCTACACCACAATAGGCTACATTTTAAGGGTGGCTCTTTTTTAATTTGTTCACTCAAAATGAAAATTCTGTCATTATTTACATCATTTATTCATGTCTTTTCAAACTTGTATGACTATTGCTTCTGCAAAACACACACAAAAATCTTATATAGATAATGGGACTGGGTAGCTCCAAAATGACAAAAGGGTATCACAAAAGTTGTCCATTTGACTCATGTTCCCAAGGATTCAAAGGACTTGGAATATAAAACAAGTCTTTGTTATTGTAAGCATCTGGTTCATACAGGGAACATGAGACCACTCGCGAAAGTAAACACCATTGCAGTGATGATAAATACACGCCATGTCTTGCCAGTCGGGCAGCATCTGTACTCTTACTCTGCACGTGCAGAAGCCCCGCCCACCCAGTGTACGCGCGTGCTGGCGGCACGTGTGAAGGCATGAGCTCAACTCTAGGGTGGAAAAATACAACTGCAGTAGTACGTTAACATACTTTTTGTCTTTAATCTTTTATAAAGATGTTTTAAAGTGCCAAGAAGCTGACTTAAACGTGCTATATGGATATAAAATTGTCCCCGCTGCGCCGCTGATGTTTAAATAAGAATGAATATAGAAATATAGAAAACAATTTGGTATGATTTGCCATTTTCGGATGCATTCATTTATATGGACATTCTTCGTTTGTTTTCGGAACAAAGAGGATCGTTCGCCTCATTCCGCTCATTGTTGTAGAGCTGGATGAAGCGGATTAACCGTTGACCAATCACAGAGCGAGAATCCGCCTTGGGCTCTTTAAGAACGCTATCTGTACACGCCCCGTCTGTTTAAATATTCATGAGCCGTTGGCGAGACAACCAATCAGTACTTCGAATTTCGCGTTCATCATGAATATGTGAGCGCTTAGCCCAGTGCGCTGGAGTGGATCGCTACGGCGTTGTTTTGGCTGTATTTTCTCACACAGAAACAGGGGGATTATCGAATCCAAGCGACATTTGTTTATTTCCTCGGATAATATCGCGCTGATGATGCCCGGACAGGCGTCGGTGACGGTGGCCATCGGTCCACAGAAATCGTCCGCTTTTGTTTTAAAGAAGATCATGAATATTCCTCCTCCAAACATACTGGAGGATCAAGACGATGGTGAGAAATATAAACCTGCCAAAATGCAAATCACATACAAACCGTTCCGTTCAAAGCGTGTTTGTAACGTTAGTCGTGCACTTGGCTTCACCTCTACAGCTGCGCGCTGATTGGTCGCTCAAAAGAACAGAAAGTTCCCTCAGAAGAGTGCTGCTGTATCCATCATATCAGACTGAAATACCGCGGTATTTTTATATATTTTCGTTTTGAAATGGTAGTTTTTGCAGGTTATTTCTAAAATATCATGATACACGTCCAGAAAACCCTTATTTGCACATTGTCTAATTGAATAAATTGTGTTTAGTGTTTACACATGTTTAATGGCTAACATGCTAAAAACAGTGGTGAAATTATTTGTCAGAAGATGCAAAAGTACCATGGTACTATATGCAGGGCCGTACCCACCATTGAGGTCCCCGAGGTCCGGACCTCGGTATTTTTGCAATATCAGAAGATGTAAAATAATTACCTCATATTAATTCTGCTTTGGTGCTGCAAGGATAAAAAGCCAAGATAACAGATCTTCTCATCTGAGATGCCTCAGCAGGGTTGTGCGTTATATAGTGTCTGCTTTAGTAATTGTTGTTTTAACTATATGCGATTTGACACCAGTAGAGAGTGCACGCGTACATTTACGTTAAAGCTAGACTAGTGCGCGTGCGCATTTAGAGTGCGTTCTTTCACTGCATTTAGAACGATCATGAATTCAAGACATGGGGGCAGAAAATGTATATATTTATACCACTTCAAATAGTTAATCAATTTCACACGAAGAGTGCCGTTTTTCTCCGTAAAATTACCATGATTACAAATGTTATATTGATTTTTTATTATTATTTTTTTACAACAGCTCAATAAACAAGAAGTTCATTAAGAGACTTACGTTTTAGACAGCATATTGCCTGTTTTTGCTCTATTTCACCAACAAAAATAATTCCAAACACAGCCACAGCTCTGTTTTGCGTCTCTGAGCAACATGACGGTGATTCATTCCTGAATGAATCAGCTGTTAAAATGATTCGGTTCAATCGCAATGATTCGCTTATTAACAATGATTTGCTGCCACCTATTGGCGGTTTTAATTTCACATTTGGACTATTTTTTTTCCCCGATTTTTTCATGTTTTAAATCACTTCAAATATCAGTATTCAACGTTTTATGTTTAATATATCAAAACATTATTTATGCATTTGTAATTGCAGGTTAAATGCATTCATGTCTTGCAATAAACATTGTGTAAATACATGTAAATCCCACTTCAAAAATAATAATAATAATCATGTTTAATCGTTTTAGACACATGATTTTACTGAAGGCTACCAGGATAATTACAACTGAGTTTATTAAATTCATAAACATAAACTATATCTTCTCTGTTTCCAGTTTGTAGCGTGGATCATTCATTGCAACATTTAATCTGATTCTCATGTTTAAGAATCTGTTATCTTGAAAAATAATTTATGCTACTACTGCCCACTGACTTGGTTTTAAACCTATATTATTATCCAATTTATGAGCCTTAAAACATCTTAAAATGCACACATGTAGGTCAGGAAAATCTAAATTTTCTCGGGGGAGCATGCCCCCGAACCCCCCTACCAATTTCCATTTTGGGACCTCGGTATTTATAAAAACCTGCGTACAGCCCTGACTATATGTGATCGTTTCTTCCATGGTGTATTTGGATATTTGGGCTTGTACTGTGAGGTAGTACCATGGTATTCTTTGAAGAACCTTTGTATATCCTAAAAACACCAGTGCTACAATTCTTGTACCATTATGGTAAATTCATACCATCAGTATAATATAATATTTCACCATCATAGTTTCCACTCTCATGAGAAACCAAGGTTATGTTTTCTCCTCTTCTTTATTGTGAAACTCATTCAGGATCTGTAGATTTGACAGTTGTATTCCTGCATGCTGGCGTTTAGGACAGTATTTAAGTTATTGGCCATGTTTTGTGGATATGTCTATCTTGTGGTGTTACCGTGGTAAAGACAGACCTGCCCTTTATGAATGATCTCGCTTGATAAAGACCCACATTAGGGCATCTGTAGGCGTGTCAAGCTGTTAAACACTTTGTCATCTCATAAAAGTGTCTAAAGTCCTTTTTTTTACTGCAGAAAATTGAAGTGAAGTTGGATGTCTAAAGATCTGAATTCTGTCTGACATTTAAACTGATAGCTAACATGGCTAGTTACTTATAACAACTAATATGTGCCGTGTGAACAGTTTTTACGACAGAAAATTAAAATGAAGCCGGATGTCTAAAAGTCTGAATTTCACAAAACGTGCCAAGGACATGTTCACATCAAAATCAAGAGGAGAAATTAAGAAATTCTATTTAATTTTGTACCACTTTAATTATTTTTATTTTTTTATTTTTTATTTTTGTGACATTGTGACAGCATTTTCAATAATGTATTATTCTATTCCTTTGTGTCTTTAGAGTATTTAATACCGTTTTATGTTATGTATGCTATATATTTTATTATGGTGTAATTTACTTTGTTTAGCACTTTGCTGTGTTTAAACGTGCTTTATGAATTAAATTTTACTTGCTACTTTCCAGAAACTGTCAATATGTACATTTACAGAATCTTGTTTTGATTTTATTCTATTGCATGTTTCTGTTTTATTTTGTTTGGTTTTATTTTATTGTATTTATCAAACTCCCTTGAAGCGAATTTCTACTGCTTCTTTGATGTTTGCCTAAACTGTAGTTTCTCTCACACAGACATAGAGAAGGAGAAACAGGGTTCGATCGGCGATGGGACGTCCGGCGGCGGTTCGGGCGGCACGGGGAGCGTCTCTGCCTCTCTCACCCCCGCCATCTGGGACAAAACCATCCCGTACGACGGCGAGACCTTCCACCTGGAGTACATGGACCTGGACGAGTTCCTGCTGGAGAACGAGATTCCCGTCACGCTGGAGGAGGAGCTGAGCAAGTGTCCCGAGGCGGAGCGGCGAGACGGAGAGACGCAGGGCTCCTCTGAGAGCTCCGATGTCGTCCCGCAGATGCCTGAGGAGGAGCACAAGGACGATGAAGAGCCTGAGGATGACTCGCTCGCTGTGAGCGTTGAGACGAAAGCAGGTGAGATGACAAACGAGCATGTTTTGTTGTTTTTGTACCTCTGATTGCATGATATTATGACAGAAACATACTGGCCCCCTAAATAGCTTCAGTAAAGTAATGTTTCAGAAGAGTAGCCTGACTGTAGTTGACTTTAGAGTAGGGCTGTAAAACGATTAGTCGCGATTAATCGATTCAAAACAAGTTTATGTTTACATATTATGTGTGTACTGTGTATATTTATTATGTACATATAAATAAATACACACACATACATGTATAGATTAGGGAAAAATGTGTTAGATTTAAATGGAAAATATTTATATTTATATTATTATATACAAGTGTTTCATACAAATACATACAAATATTTTTTTTTAAATATATACATATGTGTGTGTATTTATATATACATAATAAATATACATAGTACACACACATATAGTATGTAAACAAACTTTTATTTTGAATTGATTAATCGTGACTAATCGTTTTGCAGCCCTACTTTAGAGTAACTTAACTAATTAGGGTTTCAAAGTAGCTTCACAAATACTCTTTTGTTTTCTTGTCGATAGCAGATGTTTCGGATAGATAGTGTGATGGTGTAAACTGTGAGACCGTAGACATGTTAGAAATAATTTGTTAAAGCTGCAACCTTCAAACTTAATATCATAACAATCAGGTTAGTTTGCATTAGGAGGCCGATACCATGCACTATGTCCTGGCTTATAGTAATATAATTGTAGAGCTTTTCATCACAGCATGGCCTTTTTTATTACATGTGAAACAAAAATTGCAGTAATGGAAAAGAACAGAAAGGGATGCATCTCAGATCAAGATGAGGAAGAGCTTGTGTATAATGTTAAGTGGTTTAAATGTGACAACTGTATTAATCTATTGTAGATCTCACCTGATGTGTGTCATAGGTTTCAATAAGATTCAAATGTGTCTCATCCAGTTTGTCAAAATATGATTTTTTTTTTTTGTGGAAGCTTATTTCTGAAATGGAATAAAAGTGTACAATTTAGGAAAAAAATATATTATATTATATATATATATATATATATATATATATATTAGTGGTGTCAAAATTAGCGCGTTAACGCATGCGATTAATTTTTTCTGATTAACGCGTTAAAAATATTTAACGCATAGTGCACTGAGGCGGGGGCTAGGGTTAGCGCCCCATTCGCAACTGCTGCCTCTGTCTCTTTTTTCTTGAAAAGGATTGCGTTTATTTAGATGCAGAACGTCTTTATGACCACATCAAACGGGAGACGTTTCAAACACGCCCTGTAACGTCGCCTCCGCGCCAGGCGTGAGTCAAACGAGCGCGGAAAAGATACTGTGCTGTAGCCTGTTTCATATCAAACAGCGAAAAAGAAACTACATGCATGCAATGTCCTAGTTATGCCGTCAGTTAAGGCATGAAGTTACCAAAAAGGCGATTAAAGCTGCCTTAAAACTGCATGCATGCAATATGTTATATATGCGTCACATTTAAGAACATGTCTCTGAAATGGTTTTAAAAACTGTCCTAAGGCACCCCAGCACTGTCTCCCTCATCTAAAACACCCGATTCAACTCGTCCGCTCATTAGTAGAGACTTTAAGACCTGAAGTGGGTCAGAAAAAGTAAAGAGAGTTGTGAGAAAATAAGATGCATGTCAGATCTGCGTCATGTTCAACAGGCAGCTCTAAAAGCAATAGCATGCAAATTAGCTAATAACCAGCTGCTGTGATGTCTATTAATCCAAAAACAAAAGAAAAAGAGGAAAATGAATAACTTTTATAGCTTTAAGGGGTTCATGTATTTAAATTAGAATTTAGTGTTTGGTAAGTATTCATTTTCTGTATATTTCTGCTGAAGGCCACAGGTAGGTAAATATGTAATTTATTATAATAGGTTCATGTGATTATTCTTTTAAGTTCACTTAAATTAGAAGTTAAGTCTAATAAATGTTAAAATTGATAGCTCTCAGTTATACTGTAATGCTGTCTGGCTACAGTCAATGGTTAAATATTCATAGGAAAAAACAATTTTATAGAGACATCAGTAGTATTGATATCAGTGATGCTGGCCTTCAATCATAAAAAATATGCCATTAAAGTATTATTAAAAATATACTGTCTTTATGCAATATAAAAGTATATTTAAAAACTTTAATGTTAGGTGGAATTAATCGCGATTAATCGCGATTAATTTTAGAAAAATGTGCGATTTAATTAGTTAATTTTTTTTAATCGATTGACAGCACTAATATATATACACACACAAACTTACATATACACACACACACACATGTAAGTGTGTGTATATATATACATATATATATATATATATATATATATATATATATTATTATTATTATTATTATTATATATTATAATAAAAAAAATAATAAAAATATATTATATATATATATATACACACACACTTACGTGTGTGTGTGTGTGTATATATATATATATATATATATATATATATATATATATATAATATTATAATAAAAAATAATATATATATATATATATATATATATACACACTGCCCTCCAAAAGTTTGGAAACGCCCTAGAAAGTGGGGTTTTGGACAATATTGCATGAATCCTTTTTAATTTGTGATAATTTTGGACTGATAAGGGACAACACAAACTACGAAAACATATTTTATTACATAAACAGTTTATACATAGAGAAAACTTCAATTTTCGATTCATCAAAATATCCACCATTAGCAGCTATTCCAGCTCTGCATAATCTGGGCATCCGAGCGGTCAGTTTATTCAAACATTGACTTGATATATTACTCCAGGCCTCCTGAAGGATTGCCCAAAGATGATTTTAAAAACCTGGGCCAAGTTTAAACCAGTAAGCAGGCCTCACAGCTGGCAAAGGGGCATGTCTGACTTTGACATGTATGTATTGCCATTATTATGTAATCAAAATGAAAATTATTATTGCTGGTCTTCAATGATAATGTCAAGTTACTTTAATGTACAGTATTTGCACCAAAAAATGATAAGGATTTATGCTGATATCGTCCAAAACCACACTTTGCCAGGGGTGTTTCCAAACTTTTGGAGGGCAGTGTATAGAATTCAAAGAAAAAAACTCAAAATTGCAGGATATTAAAACCAGAATTAAAAAAAAAAAGTCAGAATTGTCAGATAAAAAACTTGAAATGATCTTTTTATTATTATTATTATTATTATTATTATTATTATTATTATTACCATAGTTTTCTGATATCAGTTTGACTGTTTTGAGTCTTTAGTTTTAAACTCAAGTGTTCGTCTAATGTTTTGATTCTGAGAAGTCCATCAAGATCCAAAAAAAAAAGTAATAATAATAAAGTATGAATGATCTGGTGTATCTAAAAATAGGCATTAACACAAGATTCTTTAACATAAAGCATTTTCTTGTTGTTCGCCCATCTCTACATCAGTCCATGCAGATTGAACCTACAGACTGATCAAAACACACAAACACACTTAACCTAAACCAGCAGAGAAACAGAAACTCAACTAGCTGCTGGTAGTTAGTTCGACCCGTTGACTGATGGTTTCTGCTCTTTGAATGACAGTTCATCAGGTTCATTATTTTCTCTGGTCAGGGGTTTAATCTGTTGATTGTAATATAATGGTTGTACATCGCTCTATTTTTACCTGTCAGGACCAAAAGTCGACCCCGAGCGCGTGACGCCCACTCCAGTCGACCCGGAGGAGATCGAGGTGAGCGTGGCCTTCCAGCCGGACCCCACAGATCTGGTCCTGTCCAGCGTTCCCGGAGGAGAGCTCTTCAATCCGCGGAAACACCGCTTCTCCGAGGACGAGCTCAAACCGCAGCCCATGATCAAGAAAGCCAAGAAAGTGTTCGTTCCTGAAGATGCAAAGGTGAGACTGAACCGACTGAGTGTGTTTATGAACAGAAAAATCAGTGATATGGTAGCAAACCTGTGGCTCTTATGACACATTTGAACACACAGGCCTCTCACTAGTCATCTAGGAAATATATTTCATATATAAATCTTATTCTTAGAAGTTAACATGTTGTTATTTAGCATTAGCAGCCCATACTATCGCATGCTATACTATTGTTTGCCAACTTCTGATTAATCCACCATGTAAAAGTCAACAACAGTTACTCTTTGCAATCCATTTTATGTGAATTTACAGGTAAAACTGGACAAAAAATTTAGAGCAGGGCTTATTAGATGTCACAAATTGATTGGATAATATACAGTTGGTATTTGGTACCAATATGGATCATGTGATTTTATTTACTGATTTATTGATTGATTGTTTATTCACAATAAGACCTGGAACATAAATTAGCGAAATTATTATAGTTAACCAAAACTTGCTACTTTCCAAGGCAACATTTATCATTTTCACTTTAATTTGAAGTACTAAAATAGCGGAAATTGAAATAAAAATTGTATAGATATATTAAAAATATATTAATTATAATGTCAACACACCACAAAATTACTAAGGGCATGTTCACACTTGGCGTCTTTTTTGACTAGAAAAAGTTGACGAGCGCTTTTTTAGTAAAATAAAAAGCTGGCAGCGTTTTGTTTACAAATAGCAGCCGAGGGCGTCTTTTGTTGCTATAACAACAGCTGCAACAGTAGCGTTGGCTTTTGAAGTTAACAGGGAGGGTATGTCGGTTCACAACGACGTTTGTGGGAGCGCGACATTATACGGGGAAGGAAACTGTATGGTGCTTCCAACAATTTAGTCCAGGAGCTCCGGTTGGATGATGCACGGTTTCATACAACTCCTTGTGCTCCGAAACTAATACGATCTGTCTACAGGATTTCTTCTCCTATTTCTTGTTGTTTTTGTTGTTATGGAAACGACTCGCCACTCGCTTGTCATTTGTCAGCTGTCAAAAAGGCGCTTGACGTAGGGCGTTTTTTTCAGAAAAGTTCGCTGAGACGCTCTGAGCTGCAGAAAAAGACGCCGGCGGTGGCGTTTTAAAAAGCGCTCAGGACTTTTTTTGAAAACACGGTTTACTCCATAGGATTATAATGTAAAACAGACGCCGGCAGCTTCAAAAAAGACGCCAAGTGTGAACACGGCCTTAGACTGTAACTAAAATTAAATTAAAAACATTCCAAATGTTAATAAAACTGTAGTAGTATGTCAGTGATCTTAAAATAACACTGAATCTTGTTGTTTTGCGCTAAATCTAAAGTACATTGTTTCTGTAGTCAAAATGAACAACTTTAGATCAGTAGTCAAACACAGCAGAAAACTAGGGAAACAAATATTAGTAAAAAACAAAAAAAAGTCCTCAAAATTATTGAAAATAATTTAAAAAAAAGCAAAGGACACATACAATAGAATTAAAAAGATACAAATGAAACAAACTGTGCTTTAAGTTTTTTTTAATGCAAGTCTAAAGTATTCAGTTAACAGCCTACTACAGAAATGTAATCTAATGTAAAATAAAACAGCATAGTCTTTACTGTAAGAATTAAACTTCCTTTGTTTCTTATTTAAGCTACAAACATCCTTCAGTCAACAGCAGTGAGAGATTTTGTCTTGGTCTTGTGTTGTTTGATTAATATTAAGCACACAGTCGACAGCAGGTATATTAGCCCGCTGTCACTTTAAGAGCCGCACGGATCTAATTTACTATTACACATGTATTTTCATTCTCAACTGTTTACGTTCACTTATTACATAACCGATGAGGGTTTACGTGGATAATCACTAAGCGCCGCATTGACACATTTTTGCATGTATTTGACCTTTTAGGTGCGCACTTTGAGCTAAAAGATGACTTTACGGTCTGTGTTCTGTTTCATCTCTGAACGTCCCATTTTGCAAAAGTCACGTTACATGATTTTACTGATTTGCATGTGAAATTGGGCTTTTATAGAGGAGCGAAAGCGCACCGCTGGAAAGGAAGCAGAATGGGGCGCAATAAGCATTTTATCTCGTTAACTGTATTTTCATAATCGTTGGAGGCCGAAATCGAAATTGTATTTAGATTAATTGCATAGCCCTATTTACGATATGTTTTTGTTAATGTTATAACAAAATGTAAAGTTACTAAAAACTAAATTTTTTAGAGTGTCTATTTACACTAATTCTGCCCACCAACGTGTGATTGGGCTAGTCAACATTACAAAAGACAGTCGCAAGCCGTCAGCTCTAGTGGCGCAGATGATAACACGTGTGTTGTGCTCATTTTGACGCGATCGACCGGGGTTCGAATCTAACTTTTTTTTTTTTTTTTTTTCTCCTTTTTCAAATTTAAAATCACATCAGAAAAGCATTTATTTTCAATCAAAATGAAGGAAATAATCAAAAAGTTTAAAATAAAAGTATCGGGTAGGGTTAAGGCCCCGATATACTTCAAACAAAATCGAAGAACGAACTGATATGACGTCATTTCGAACAAAATCAGGCCGAAACGAAGTTCGTTTTGGCAGTTCGATACAGCCCACCAAAGTGAACTTTCTGGGGAGCTCCTAAACACCGTTGAGCTACCATTGGTCCGTGGCGATTACGCAATCGGTGGGTGGGTTCGGGAACTCCGACTTCTTTGACGCGCGATTTTGTTTTTTTCCGGTTTGTTTCTCATTCAACGGAGGTCAGGCAGGAGAACAACATCTCCAAGTCACTAGCAACATAAATACACTGTGTCAGATAACTGAACTGCCACAGATATATCCGCACCTGTACAATCGCTCACGGAGAGACTTTAAAGATTCAGAGAAAGCATTTAATTCCTAGAAAGAAATTGCAACGAAGCTTGGTGTCGACGACCCGGAGTTACGCAAAAAATGACGCAGAGAAACATTAGATGCACGTTTTCCAAAGCCATGAAAAGAATGAAACAAAAGAGTAAAGATATAAGGTAGCGAGTACCAAACACATGTGTTTCAAATAAATGTTACACCATACTGCTGCTGCTGCTGTTGCTCTTTCAGTAAGCAAATTTAAAAGGTATACAATAAATTAAATGCCAAAATAACATACAATAGTAAACCTTTGTTTTTATCAAGTTATGACAACACATAAAATATAAAAACGTGTAATAATTTATCTAGTTTAATAAAAGACCTAGATACACGATCATTGCATCGTTGTTGTGTTTAGGGCATACGCTCGAGCTTCGCGACACATTTACATTAATCTACACCCCGCCTCCAGCAGCGCGGGGGCGTCGGAATGTTCGGAAACAGTATACCGTCGCTTGGCCTTTTCGAACTTCTTTTTGCCCCGAACGAAAACAAACTTCGTTTGAAGTATATCGGGGCCTTTAGGGTAGGTGTAGGGAGGGCTTTATTGTCCCAATAAGGTGGCATCCATTTAATAATTTGAATTAAAATTTACACTCAATTTATTATTGCACACTGTTTTATAATGTACTATACAATACTGAGGTACAGATAATTGCCACTATTTGCAATAAGTAGTATAAATAGCAGAAAATCCTGCTATTTTAACAGTGTAAGTAGAATCCATCGCTATTTACACTGAGTGCAAATAGCCGCTGCCTAATTTTATTTTATTTTTTTTTTACCTGCCTCAGTAACGAGATGTTTGCGTTTTTCCGCAGGATGAGAAATACTGGTCACGTAGGAAGAAGAACAACATGGCGGCGAAGCGCTCCCGTGACGCCCGGCGTCTGAAAGAGAACCAGATCGCCGTCCGCGCCACCTTCCTGGAGCGAGAAAACGCCGCGCTGCGACAGGAAGTGGCCGAGCTGCGCAAAGACTGCGGCTGCTGCAAGAAAATCATGTCGCTGTACGAAGCCAAATACGGCTCGCTGTGAGGGACGCGCTTCACCCCGACACGCATCAGTCTCCCTTATAAATCACACCGCAGATACACGGCCGGGGATTGTGGGTAATTCAGCGCCGCGGGCGGGAAGTGGACGAGAATGAAGCGAGCGCGTGTTTATAAGAGGATGTTTTAAGGGTCTAGATGACACAAACGCATAACACAGCATAACCTTTGACCTCCTCATACCTCATTCTGCCCTCTCCACGACCCCCATGTGACCCGTGCAGTGAGTTTTGAGAGGTTTATTCGGTATGAAGACGAGATAATGTGGCCGACTGGAAAAGTGGCACGCGGCGGATGACGAGACTCAGCATTCAGTCTGAGTGTGTTTGGTCATGGAGAACATGACTTTACGACTATTTTCGGCTAGTTTTTAACCGGTTTCTTCCTTTTTGTCACTTGACACGTCATCTGTGTTTGTGTACAAGAGGTTTACGCAGAAAACAAGCGCATGACCCTCGATATGAAGCAGTTATTTTCTTTATTCTATGAAAACGAGTGCACTTCAAGAGTAAGTGCGGATTGGACGATTGCGGTTTGCGAAGATTTGAAAGAAAATAAGAAGTGTCTGTAAATATACGCTTGTGTCCATCCACTAATGTCGTCATTCTTCCAGAATCTTACCATGTAAAAAGCGATTTAAATTGTGCAGATTTTTAACCCTATAGCGACTGTGCTTCGTTCAAACGCATCTTTACGACAGTTAACTGGACGATTATTTTAACACGAGCGTCTGCGCAGGAGTTTAACTGTGAGTGACTGGATCTAGTTTGTTTTCAGGGTTTAATCCAGGGCAATAATGTGCGATTCATCTTTACCTCAGATTAGATGTTTCTAACAAGTTGTTTTTTTAAATTTATTTAAAATTAATTTTTAGTCGGGCAGCTCAGCGTCAGTTAAAACAAGCATAATGAATTTCTGTGTAAAATGTTTTTGTTTTTTGGTTATTCTTACCAATGACACATTCATTATTGCATTTTTAATGAATAATAATAATAATGCATTTTTAGATAAATTTTTGCATTGGTAAAACCATTGTGGCATAAGCGTGATTTGTTTTAGTCAGTTACATTAGCATAAGCAGCACTAGCATCACTAGGGTGTCACGTTTATTGCTGTTTTTCACTGGTTTTCCAAGAAGTTATTGTATTTAAAAATGGCAGAAAGTAAAAATGTCCTTCCAGTGTTTATGGATTTTGAGAGATTACAATTATCATGGTTTGTTTTTAACGCTGTGCTTACAATTTTATTTTTAACAGATCAACATTTTAAATTTTTTTGATTAATATTATATATATTTTAACAGATTTTTTTATATTTACATTACTTTTCTCATTCTCTCTCTCTCTCTCTCTAGTTTTTTATACACTTTTATTATACATACAAACACACACACACACATATATGCGCATATTCCGTAGTGTTTGTTTGTATGTATATATATACATATGTACAAACATACACACATATTATATATAGCCTACAATACAGAACATTTTTTTATATATATATATACACATACACATACACACAAACACACACATATATATATATATATATGTGTGTGTGTGTATATATATATATATATATAAAGTGCTGTCAAACGATTAATCGCGATTAATTGCATCCAAAAAAGTTTCTGTTTACATAATATATGAGTGTGTACTGTGTATATTTATGTATATATGAATACAAACACATGCATGCATATATTTAAGAAAAATGTTATGTTTATATATAAAATATTTATATATAATATAAAATAATAATATAAATGTATATACATGTAAATATTTTCAAAATATATACTGAATGTGTGTATATTTGTATATACATAATAAACACAGTACACATACATATATTATGTAAACAAAAACTTTTATTTTGGATGCGATTAATCGCGATTAATCGTTTGACAGCACTAATATATATACACACACATACATACATGCATACCACACACACGTACAAACAGTTTAATTTTTGCATTTTAAAAACTAATGTCATAAGTCATCAAGGTTGTTTTTCAGTAAAACGGGTTTCTAGCACTCACAGGACGAATCTATTGTATATTGATGAGTCGTTAGTGCATGCTGTTGTCATGGTGACGTGCAGTAGGTGTGTCCTTCTCTTCCATATATAGTCAAATATTTTGATTGGTTTTGTTGTTTAAACACTTTCTACTCCAATTTGATTTCATTCTACAAACCAGACGAAACTTTTGTCAATCACTGTGTTTCAAATGAACAAGAATGAAGTTTGTTTTTGTTTTTTTTATTGGCTAATCTTGTGATTTAATCTGAATTGTGATGATGGTCTTTGGTTTCCGTTATTGATCTGTCATATAAACTCCAGACGTTGAGTTATCTGTTGGACTCGATGAAACTGAAATGTAGCATTTTGAATTTTTTTGATGTTTTTGTCTTTAATAAAACATGTAACTTTCAATATATGGACACGTTTTTTAAAAAATAGCTGTTTTTTTAAAGAGTGATGTTTTTATAAAGTAATTTTCCTCTGGTGTAATGCAGTATGTTATATTGTGCATATTAATAAATATTTGACCTTGCTGAGGTTGTGATGGATCTGCGCTGTGAGCCGCATCTGCAGCACAACGGGACCTTATGAGCATCTGTGCAGAAACACACATAAATAATACTGTACAAATACATCTGCTCATGTTTTTCCATGCACATTTGTCTGTACAGCATCTTCTGGATGTGTGGGTTTTCCTCCATTGTGTTGGTTCATTGTTATTATTCTCAGTCTGGTGTTACGTAACAATCATCCTCTCATTCGAGTGTCGTTACATAACATCTGCTTCAGAGACACACACTGATCTGAATGTGTCTGAAGAGAGAGAATCAAATCGCCTCTATAGACAACAAAAATCTCTTTTTTTCTCTTTTAAAACTGAAAATTAGTATGTTTTGGAAAAACAAGATTTTCTCAAGTTGCCCTTTTTAATTTAATATATAGTAATGTTTTAATATAGTATTTTTTTGTCTTTTTTATACATTTTTGTTTAATGTCTATTTTATTACATATGTTGTATTAAATTTTTATAAATTTTTAAAAATGCTGTGAATATGAAATCATTCAGTTTATTTTTCATGTGATGTTGATTTTCTAAATATTTTACAGAGAGCAAGGTTAAGATTAAGTGTATTAATTGTATTTGATCGAGTCTGGGTCATATTTCACCCCGAATGCTAAATATAAAAATAAAGCCTCTTTTTATGTCTATTTGTTAATTGTTATACTAAATTTTGTTGGTTATATTAAAATGAGAAATATCAGCAATAAGCTAAAATAAAGTCAAGTTTTTGTATATTTCAATTTACTTTTTCAATTAATGTTTGTTTGCAGTTAATAATAACCCTGCTTCAAATCATGCACAAAACAATGATCATCCGGTTTAGTTCATGTGGTGCCGAGAGACACCAAATACTAAAACACTGAACATTTTTAGTCCAACTGATCACTCAGATGGTGATGCTGAGAAACTTTGATGAATAAGAAAATTGCATAATCATTAATCATCTTAATCATTAGTTTCATTCATACAGATAAAAGTCAAAGTGTTGCAGTTTTTTTGGATCGTTTCATTGAGACAAGTGTGATTTAACCTTTTCATTATTGCATTTATTATTATTTGCCTCCAGTGTGTCTGACATCATATAATTAATGCATGATCTGATTTAATTTACTGGCAATCAGATTTTTTTTGGCTGAGACTCCAGAGGTTTGATGGTATAAGACAGGGGTGCCCAGACTCGGTCCTGGAGGGCCGGTGTCCTGCAGAGTTTAGCTCACAAGAGTTTAGGGCACCCCTGTTATAAGAGATGCAAGGCATTCACATCTGAAACACGGTCTCTCCAAAAAAAAAAAAAAAAAAAATTAATGACAGGTTTTGGCTCCTTTCTCATACCTGCTTTGGAAAAGAAAAGAAAAAAAAAAAAAACGCTCCAGTAAAACCAGCAGTCATGTTTCACAAAATAAGCAAAACAAACCTCAGTAGGGAAATTATGTATATAGCGAGAATATATCTGAATTTAAAAAAAAAAAAAAAAAAAAAAAAAAAACAGACATGGACATGTTCTTCTTGAGATTCACTTAAAATATTTCTCACATATACAGAATAACACTAGACTTGTATTTTTTTCTACAGAACTGATTCTGGTCTAAGTTTGTACTAATAATGCTAATGGCATGCTTAAAGAACGCAAAGAAATGTGATCCTAATACTAAATCCATATAAACAAACTTCATGTAGACATGATAGGTGCGTTCTGACGATCAAGGCCAATTTAGACCAATTTAAACATTTTTTAAACGAAAAAAAGTGCGCAAATAAGATCATATAAATGGAGCCTACATACCAATTTAAACTTGCTTTGTTTCAAATAGAAATATAATACACTAAATCAATGTGCTTGTTACATGATTGGAAAACTAAATAGCCCATAGACTGTTCGGTGTTCTGATTGGCTGAAGTCAGTGGTCAGAGGTCATGACCCAGAGCTTCATTCCCAACCGCAGGTGTTCATACAGCTGCATGAGAACAGAGGTTATAACAAGACATCTAAAGAGTTTGACATGCTGAAATGTTTTAATTTGGTGCTTGTACTGTCAAAAAACAAACAAAGACCTGCTGAGGGAAAAAAGGCTATACATTCATCAGACCAAGGTCTTCATGATTCTTAAACTGTTTTTGGATATTAATCAATTTGTCCTGTATCAAATTCCTTCATTTCAAATTAAATCACAGTCGATTCAAATAAACAAAGAGCTAGAGTTGTATTACAAACCTGAAAGACTTCTATTGACCTTACTGGGAACTGTGTTCTTTTGTTTTGTATTACATTGCAATACTATCACAATTTCCAGAATGAGAATTTTAGACCGTTTCCCAATAGACAGGATAGATATTGACAATTATTACAGGATCTTTGCATTTTTGTGCATTTAAGCGTCAATACTGTTAATTTAAGAGAAACCTGCAGTGCCCAAGGAGCTAAATATTCTAGATTTGAACATTAAGGATGATAGTAGGTTTATATACCATCATGCTTTGGAATACTTTTAAATTTCATAAACTACGTCAAGAAATCAAGCACTTCTCAAGAGCATCAAAATCCTCCAATAATCAAGAGAAACATCAAACCAAAAACTACTAGTGTTAAATTGAAATGACTTCAGTAGAAGGTACAATACACATTCAGGACTTTGTTAAACACATTTTATTAGTCATTTCATCTTGCATATATATTTATATTCATATAGTTATTTCTGAAAAAATAACTTCAGCACGTAAGAAACTAAACAAAAGATCTTGAACATAAGAAATATATACATATTCATATCATCGTCGTATATATCTCTTATTTTGCTTTATAAATGCCGTAGAGAACTCTTTTGAAAAAACACACGAAAAAATATAGAAAAACTGTAAATAAATTACAAATAAATGTAAAAATACACCGTCGTAGCATTTATAGAGAAATCTAAACCCCGCCCACCCCAAATGAAACCAATGGAAACGACTGAATATTCATGAAGCTGACGTTCACATTTCAAATGTCGAGGAAGGACGTCACAAGTAGTACAGTCTCACCCAAACATCTTAGAAAGTTCTTCATTTTTTAATACAATCTTTAAACTACATTACCAAGCTATAGTTCAATAGTTAATTGGCCATTAAAGGGCAAGTAAAGGACCTTTAGCATCTAGCATATAGGTTTATTGTGAGGCATTACAGGAGTTTCCATAGGCCCCGTGCATAAAGTGCAGCGTGGCTGGACGGGCGGTACGCTGAGGGGGAAGTGATGTTACAAAGGAAGCCAGCCTTGGCTCCTACCTTCAAGAAGATTCTAGAACGCCAGCTTCCATCCTAGCGCAATAAAACGCTTCACAAAACACAGCCACTGCAGTCAGAATATATGAGGTAACATTCAGAGTCCTAGAGCGGAGAAAAAGTGCAATTTTCACTGTAGCAGCTCTTGCAAACCTCCACTTACAACCTCTGGAACATAAAAATAAAGCATTAAATTCAACACGCAACTCTGTGACGGAAAGCTGCGCATCTCCGCACCAATGACCTTTAATCTCGTGTCCCATCCCTTCAAAGACACTCAGCAGTTTATCAAAACCTCCAACCAGTACCTTCACGCTCTTCTGACCAGGAACCCAAGTGCGAAACCAATCAGAATCACGCAACAATCCAGCAATCAATCATTGTCTGTTCGTCTTTGGTGTCTGAACTTACTAGATCTGCCAGAATGAAAATATACAACATCAATTCTCAATCTGACTCACTAGAAACGGGTGTAAACACTGGCTGGTTTCATCAGGATTTGGCTCAATGTGTTCAAACGGAAAAGGAGAATCCTAAAGCTAATCATACCAGACACGAGCTGCCTCTTAATCATCAGCTCAAGAGCACATGACCCACGTCGGTTCAGAGAACATGTCATAAAATGACCATAAATCCTCAATTATGACAACTGAGGTGTGACCGAACTGTTAACGTGGCTGTAATCTCCAGAGCGTCATGTTTCTGAACATAAACACCATCCCAAAAACCTTTTAGGCATCTAGAATCTTCTGTAAGAATATTAGCTTTTTTTCCCAGAATCAATTTTAAAAAGTAGCATTAACCAAAGATTATAGGAGACAAACATTTGGGCGATAAAGTGACTGAAAACAACAAACACAAAAACACCTGTGCAACAGGAGGCTGGTTACTCCGAGAGATAATCAATTCATAAATAAACAACATCATGAAACGAGAAACAAATGTACGGAAAAATAACAAATCACAAGTAATAATTAGTAGTCGTAATACTCGATTTATCATGGTGGTGGTAACCGTGATTCATGGAGAGAGAGGGAAAAAAAAAAAATAAATAAATTATGTCTTCAAGGAAAGTGTTTCAGCATTGGGATCTCTTCAACTCTGAGATTTTAGTTGGCCAACACCACAGGTTGGAAGGCCTGGCCAGAATACTGCAGATTGTATCCGAGTCCTTCCACGAATGGAGGTTTATCCATGAAGGAAATTCCACTGTTGCCTCCAATGATTTCCACAGCCTGACCTGGTTGCGGACTAGAGAAAGGCTCGAAGGAGGCATGCGGGTGTGGAGCCTGGAATGGCGTCATTGGTGGACCTTCGGCATCAAAGTAGAGGGGCCTCTGGGAAGCAGAACACACAAACTCTTTGGCATTAGGAGATAGTTGGCTTGGGATGGGTCCAGCTAGAGAATGCATGGAGAGGGAAAGGGGTTTGTGCTTGACCAGCCCAGGTGGGGAGATGGTGGTGGGGGAGCGCGTGATCATCCTCTGTTGCGGGGCCGTGGCGACCCCAGAACCGGAAGCAACACCGGGGTTCCCGCACTTCATCTTGGTGGAGCCAAATTTGGTAGCAGCAAAGCTGGCTGTGGTGAAGGTGATCGGCTGAGGTGTTGGTCGAGGGTTGGGAGTAGAATACAAAAGGCCGGCGCTTGGTGGCGATGGGGTGGATGTGTTGGAGGAATGAGCGCTGGGATTGGAGGGAGTGCTGGGAGTGGCGTAACCGAAGAGTCCTGGGCAAGATGAGGTAGAAAGAGGAGTTGGCGAACTGGAGAGTGAGGGTAGCATGACCGGTGACACCTGGCCACCAATGGGTATGAACACCTGAGCCTCTGGGTTAAAGCCCTGACTCTTAATGTCCTCAAACTCCTCGTCTCCTTTGAGAGCAACGTCGGACCTTTCGGCATCGCTCCCTAAACCTGGTGGATCCTCTGTGTAGAGGACTTTCACAGCACCCTTCTCCCCGATTTGGTAGGACACGTCGTAAGGGTCGATCCAAATGCTGAGCTCGGGCGGAACGTTGGCACGGACCTCTTCGGTGTCCAGACCGCTCCTCCTGGCTGCCAGCTCCACCACAGGGTCCCTGGGAGCTCCCAGATGGAGGCAGCGGAAGGCAGAACCACGTAAAGGAGCCTCGGGGTACCAGTGCCCTTCGAAGCGGGACACCAGTATACGCTCCAACTCCTCACCAAACAGATCTGCCCTACGGCGCGGGAGCTTGTTGTATAAGTAGGACACGATGAAGTTCAATGCAACCTTCACCTCCAGATGCATGATGAATTTGATTATGCGTCTAAAGTTCCTTCTGTTAGACTTAGAACAGTCCTAACATCTCTTGCAAACATCAAGGTGAAAGTCTTTAGTCTTAGCCTTAAGCATCAATTTAAAAGCAAGGGCCTCTGATTTTGGATTGTTGCTCAGAAGTGATTGTCAGAGACCGGCTGATTTTTAAAAATCTTCACCCTGAAGACAGCAGCTCTCCAAGATTCAGCTTCAAAGCCTCTAGAAAGACAAACACAGACCAGTTAAACAAAATATTAATACTCAGTCAGTGTGCATGTTTCTTTGTTTCTGCAGATGCTGAGGCCAAGGTACCAATCCATGATTATCTTAATGAAATCCCTCATCTGTCCCTCTGCCTAAAGCATTTAGGATTACACGTGCTAAGAAGGGAAAATTTACCACCAAATGTGCTCGGTCCACTCACACTAGCTCAACGAAACGGTAAAAGAGAATGCACTAAAAGGATATATTTAAGCCTAATCAATGACACCTTTAAGTCACTCATGAAATGGCATCATGTACACTTACTGTGATATATTCCACCTAAATTAGCTAAAGATCATATTTGTGCATTTGGAGGTTTAAACCATCTGAGGGGAAACCCTATAAACTGCTGTTAAAATGGTGCTGTTGAAGGCAGGGGTTAAAAACTACACCTCCCTGCATGCACCACGCCGCCGCCTTTGACGTAATCACCACGCGTGTGAATGTTGATATGACGCCTCCACATTTTCAAAATGCTGGTAAACTCCATTTAAAAAAAAAAAAAAAAAAAACGTTTTATATGCACCGCCCTTGTTATATTTCTAATAGAGGCGGATCCGCGATGAGTCGCAGCACATGAGGACAGTCACTGCCGGTAAATGTCATGAAATGGATTATAATTATTCAGAAAAGAGACGCGATAAATAACGCCTTTATGCACAGACGGGCCAATAAATCAAATACCAGCACTGTTATTTCAACCTGCAGCCACTGACAAATTTAAAACGCGGTTTAGATATATGGACACAGATGTTAAGTGATCTGACTTTTTCCTTGTGCAATTTCTTATTCACAACGCATGATGCCAATTGTAACGTTTACAAATAAATCTAAATAGAAGCTCTCTTCGAGATTATATGATAGGCATTTAATATGTTCATATTGCTAACTGATTTAAAAAAAAAAAAAAAAAAAGAGTCGTGTATCTATCTTAAAATGTCATCGTGCATTCAATGTCACTCAATGTCAGTTTGATCAAATGCCATAACATATGCATTTAGGCATCAGACATAAAATTATTTATTCTGTTACTAAACATTTATCCACAAGCCTGATTGTTTGTTTACACTCGCCATCTGTTACAAAACATCCAGCAGATTCACATTATCTCCCTAAACTAAAATCACATAAGCTTCATCAAAACACCAATCAAAAATCTCACTCTTGACTTTGTTTAACTTGCATTAAACAATTGAACCAAACACTCTTATCCAACACAGCATATTCAAACATAATGATAATGGTGTTGCATGACAATAGAAAAAACTGAAGCAGTTGGAATGCTGGAAGTTGCTGTTCGTGTGTGTGTGTGTGTGTGTGTGTGTGTGTGTGTGTGTGTTGGGGGTTCCCTCAAAGAACCTTCATTTCTTTTAAGAAAACGTAATTATTTAACTCCAAGAGAGGTTTAATTCAAAATCACAAACCCTTACATTATAATTCATGTTGCACTGTTTTCCCAATCCACAAAAAAATAATATTAGAACAACATGTTCCATAAAGTTACTTCTGACACTCAGATATGAAATGAGCTTATAAATGTGCAGTGGCGGTGTTGCACACTGACAGCAGAGACATAATCAGCTTTTCCAAACCTTTGGCCTGTTTTAGTCATCTCAGCACACCATTTAAGCCAAGGACATCTGTGCAAACACACAGTCATCCAGGCTTTCAATAGGGTTGCATGTGAATGCCTCAAATATGATCAATTAGCGCCATATTATTGTATCTTTAGATTTGTCAATCTAAAACGGACGACAACTCATCATTCATTCAGGAAAAACAAAGATTATGAAGGTGTCCGTTCAACATCAAGTCCAGCACCAATAAATTCTGCTGTCATTCTGATGAAAGCAGTTAGTAATTGAAATATAAATAAATCAAGTACTTACTGATTCAAAGCTCGCGTTTCTATCCTGCGCTTATAATTTCCATTAATCACATAACTATCAGTAATTATTCGTGCTTGTGGCGTTGAAGAAATCTTTCACAGAGGACCCCTGCCTAGTATTGCGTTTGACTGAAACGCACTTTTATTTTTATTTAATTTTATTTAATTTTAGGTTTAATTCATGGCACGCGTGACGTCTCCCCACTCCCGCACGCGCCTGTGGAAACTTCTCTGTTTAGGCAGCCTCGCGCATTTATATCGCAGCGCTCCGCCCTGCGCTATGACGTATTTTCAGCTGGAACTACTTACTAATTAGATCTTGCGCAGTAATTCAACCCACCCAGATGGATAAGCGGTCACAAGTTTGTTAAAAACGCTCTAAACTCATTTAAACTTTGTAAAAACGATACAATACTCGATTTTACAGGCGAATAAATCAGTGTTTACTTTTAACACTATTGTAATTTTTGTACTATTTTATTATCCATAATAGTGAAACCATGCTGATTTGACATTTTTATTTGTCTCAGAGATATTCCTGAGGCAGGTGCATGTTTGTTTCGTCTCTATTTAATTTGGCGAAATAATGTTTCCATATGTGAGGCTGTGCAAAGGAATAAGGCTAAAAATAAAAGATGTCATAGCAACAGTGCAGCCATTGGCTGAGAAACGCGAGGAGCGGTCGGCCATTGGGCGAGCGCAGCGTCCACTCAGCAGGGGGCGTGGTGACGTAGGTTCAGCGCGTAACAACGTGCATGATGGGAATTGGAGTTTCTAAACAACATAACGAAGCAATGAGTTTTAAGTTAAAATATTTATGAAATGAAAAGCAAATTAAATGGAACGTGACGTCAACCTAAAGCCCCAAATAATTAGGGGCAGAATTATCTTGTTATGGTTGGTCAATAGGCCTACATTAATTAGAGACTTTATTTGCTTCTGGAATAGGCTAGTTTCCCATCAGAAATTAGATTCGATTTTAAGATTTAAAATTTAATGTACTTTAATGACGGTTTTTAGTGTTGTTTTACGTTTTTAGAAAAAAAAGAGTTTAATTTATGATTATGTCTTATGATTTTTTCTTAACATTTTCTCTTTCACATTTTCTTGTCTCTGCAAAGAGGGAGTGAGTGAGAACATCAGAGGTCATGGTTTAACAACATTCATTTTAACGCATATCATATCAACACTGGTCGAACAAATTATATTTACTTGAACATCTGATATTTAACCCTACAGATGTTTCATAATTATCTAAACCATCTAAACATCTTATTAATCCAAATGTTCACATGCTTGCTAGCATACAGTATTGGTTGTCAAACTGGCATTTTAATTGCTTCTGAAAGTGCTGCACTGAAGCAAACGTCTAAATATATATGGGTCAATGACGTGACACCTAAATTTTCTGTCCGATTGCGTTTTCTCAGTTAAAAATAGGTTTAAATGCATAAAAAAGATGCCATATATATGAAGGGCCTCTCCCATGTATGAACTCACTTTAACTTTTCAAAAACATTAGTTATTTGTAATTTTTCTGTTATTCAAAGTGTCAAAATATCATGTGGTGCGACTGTCCAGCCATCACTTTTTTTTTGTAAACATCTTTGAAATTACCCTAAATTTATTCAGATTAATTTTCTGCACTATTTGGCATAATTTCCAAAGTGTTTTGTAATACTGTATAAAACTGCAAAGCATTTGTATTTATATTTCCATCATAATATACAAACAAACTTTGTCCGATGATTTCCATTTTATGAAATATCATGTGGTGCGACCATCACAAAACTACCATTTTGGGACTTTTATGTTGAAATCCATTCAAAGATAAGACTTTGCATCATATACCAATTTGCCAAGGACCCATGGAAGCATCAGGCAGGTTTGTAAGTCTCTTTCAAATTTGGAAAAAAAGAATCTTTTTAACGGCTGGTATGTAGTTACCACATTTGGATATCATGTGGTATGACCTCAAAAAAACAATGAATAAGAAGTTATTTCTGCAATTATTTATTTTCATTATAAATTTCATAGTGACCTTTTGTGGGAAGCTAGCTTGTTTTGTTTAGGTGACCAATTCTGTGCTTGTAAATTTTGATTGAATTTGAAAATATCATGTGGTGCAACCAAATATCATGTGGTGCGACCACTGCAGAGTGTTTTCCATTATAGATATATGTCCCAGATTGGCGGTGTTTTGCATTTATATTAAATTGATAGTTTATTTACATAGAATACTTTATTTTAGTATAATTTGGAATATATTTTTATGCAATTTGGTTCATTTCAGACTGTTTATGTTTAATCTTTGTACAATATGAGAAAAAATGCAAAAATATAAAAAATAAAATAAAATAATTCAGAGCATGTAATTTTAGTTTGGTAATTATGCATTTATTAGTAATTTATTATTTATTTATTAATAACTATTTTAATCTATTCTACCAGATTATACTGCCAAGTAAAGTAAAATAAATGCTCACCATAGGTAGCATGTTAATTCTTAATATGAATTTATGGGTGCACAACATTCTTAATGTTTGAACAGTTACAGTAAATATTATTATTTTATGTATTTTAAAAATGGGCTGTCAAAAATCCTTATACGTCAATGACCCATATATATATATATATATATATATATATATATATTTACACAGTCTCTGATTTATTTCTGACAGACTAAACTGTTAATGCTAAACATTCTTAGCAGTGCCATCTACTCATGCAAAATATAATAGGCTAGCCTACATGCTGGATGAACTGCAGATCTTTGAGGAGACTGTTTGAGGAACATCAGTGGACAGCAGATGCCACTATGTCTCCTCTCTGCTGCATATTCATATCTGAAATGTGAAAATAAGATATGAAAATAGAAGCATTAGCCAAAATACGAGTCTATGGATGGCATTTAGGTGCAATACTTTTAAAACGACATTACAATGTCTTAAAAAGTCTTCACCAGGGCTGAGCTGCATGTGAACCTCTTGTTTCTGATTGAACAAAGTGTTGTATTTCTGATAGACTAAAACATTAGAAATATAAAAGTTAAGTGCTTTTAAGATGATTTTTTTTTTTTTTTTTTTTTGCTGGATGTCTCAGGTGTTATATTAAAAATATCAGAAACAGTTCTAAATTAAAATGTAGAACAATTTTTGAAAAGAGAAATAAACACTGAATTTGAACATGCGATATGTAAAATATTAATAGCCTATTATATGCAAATATTAATATAACTGTTTTGCAAGTGTTATGTTCCTTATTATCTTCTCACATTATTTAGACCTTGATAGACACAAAACAAAAGGTAATTATGCATAATTGTTGAATTATCAGTCTGACATCAGGACAAAGACAGCTTCGCGTTATGAAACACTTGAGTTCTAAACAAAATATGGCCTACATTTATATTTTTATATAAATATAGGCTATATTTTTAATCAAATAATATGTAGCTAAGATTTATTAATATTAGCTTATATGATTTTTTTTAAGTGTTTATTTTATTTGAAACGAAGAACAACATTTACAAACATAAAGACAAAAGCCAACATTAAAAAGATTATAATACACAAAATTCTGAAATGAACTAAAGCGTATTATATTTTTTAAAAAGTACTACACCATAAAATAGGTTGCAAGTTTCTCTTTATTGCAGAATGCGGTCGCGTGACGTCAGTGCCGTAAAGCTCCAGCCGCTGTCGTGAATCGGAACATGTGTGGCTGTTGTAAAGCAGTGTGCTCAAATCATGAGAGGTTTTTGGGTTATTAACAGTGTAAATGTATAAACCGGAGCTTCTGGAAATAATCTGCCTGCACACAAACACATGCTGCTGAAGCTGCAGGGGGACTGAGAGGTAATATGACATAAAAACAAACTACAGAACGTCAAATATAAGAGTGACAGATTCATAAATCCGTAACTAACGTACTAGAAGTTTATAGTTGCTCACAGTACATAAGCTTAGTCCGTAAGATCTCGGATGTCCAGCAGCTCGTAGCGCGTCGTTTAGTCCGGTTTCCGCGGGTTTAGAGTCCGGGCTCGCTTCTGGTTCGGTTCGGGTCTGGTCTGGTCTGGTCTGGTTGAGGATGTTTGTGCTGGTGGAGATGGTGGACACGGTCCGGATTCCGCCGTGGAGTTTCCACAGACCGCTGAACGACGCGATCGCCGAAGAGCTCAACAAGAAACTCGCCAACAAGGTGAGCCGAGAAAATCAGACACTAAGATGTGTATTTATGTCATATCTGAGTCGTGCATCAAAACAAATGTTTCATGAAATTCATATATGTGACCCTGGACCATAAAACCAGTCATAAGGGTCAATTAAAGCTTATACATCATCTGAAAGCTGAATAAATAAGCTTTCCATTGATGCATGGTTTGTTAGGATCGGACAATATTTGGCCGAGATGCACATCTGAGGGTGCAAAAAAAAAATCAAAATACTGAGAAAATCGCCTTTAAAGTTGTCCAAATGACGTTCTTAGCAATGCATATTACTAATCAAAAATTATATTTTGATATAATTTACAAAATATCTTTATGGAACATGATCTTTACTTAATATCCAAATGATTTTTTGGCATAAAAGAAAAATCAATAATTTTGACCCATACAATGTATTGTTGGCTATTGCTACAAATATACCCCAGCGACTTAAGACTGGTTTTGTGCTCCAGGGTCGCATGTTGTTTCGTCTAAACGCTTCTGTCTGTCTGCAGGTGGTGTATAATGTGGGTTTGTGTGTCTGTCTGTATGACGTCACTAAACTGGAGGATTCCTACATCTTTCCTGGAGACGGAGCGTCTCACACTAAAGGTGACTGTTCCTCACTGCATTCATACAGTCACTCTCTGTGTCCAGCACAACCTCATTCTCTCTCTCCTCCTGCAGTTCATTTTCGATATGTGGTTTTCCACCCGTTCCTGGACGAGATTCTGGTTGGAAAGATTAAAGGCTGCAGTGCTGAAGGTGTTCATGGTAAGAAAGCGAAAAAAAACCCCCCAAAAAACCAATGCTTTTCTCTTCTAGTGTTCTTCACTGGTGGCGTCGTTATCATTAACTAAAAATAAAACCATAAAAAACATTTTCTTTACTTGAAATAAAAGTGAACTGAAATAAAATTTTAATTATACACTTAAACATTTTTATTTCAGCTAGTAGCCAAGACACCATTTCTTATTTTCAATTAGTTTTAATTGAAATACTAAAATAATTCAAAATGAACTACAATAAATAAATAAATTAGTGCTGTCAAACGATTAATCACATCCAAAATAAAGGCTTTTGTTTACATAATACATGTGTGTGTATTGTGTATATTTATTATTTATATATATATATACACACACAGTGCCTTGCATAATTATTCAAACCCCTTCATTTTTTTTCACGTTTTATGTTGCAGCTTTATGTTAAACTGCATTAAATTACTTTTTTTCCACATCTACACTTCAAACACCATAATGGCAAAGCAAAAACAGACAACTGTCAGAACTTTGTAAATTTATAAAAAATCTGAAATAAGTATGTTGCGTAAGTATTCAAACCCTTAACTCAGTACTTAGCTGAAGCACCTTTATAGCCTCAAGTCTTTTTTGTTTGATGCGACAAGCTTTGCTCATCAGCATTTGGCAATTATCTGCCATTCTTCTCCTCACCTGTTCATCTCTCAAGCTCTGTCGGGTTGGATGGAGGCAGATGCACATTTTCAGGTTTCTCCAGAAATATTTGATTGGGTTCAAGGCCAGGCTGTGGCTGGGC
>JAFVLL020016969.1:29982-65708 GCA_021397915.2 Tor tambroides
TTTTTTTAATTCTTACCAATGACGCAGTCATCATTGCATTTGTAATGTATTATTAAAATAATAATAATGCATTTTTAGATAAATATTTGCATTGGTAACACCATTGTGGCGTGAGCATGATTTGTTTTAGTCGGTGATATTAGCATAAACAGCACTAGCATCGCTAGAGTCTCACGTTTATTGCTGTTTTTCGCTGGTTTTCCAAGTTATTGTTTTCTAAATGGTGGAAAATAATAATGTGCTTCCAGTGTTTATGGATTTGATAGATTACACTAATCATGGTTTGTTTTTAATGCTGTGCTTACAATTTAATTTTTAACAGATCAACGTTTTACATTTTTAAATTGTATTTTTAACAGATCATTTTTACATTTATATTACTTTTCTCATTTTCTCTCTCTATATTTTATAAACATTATATATATATAATAATAAAAATGCTTTAGGGATTTAAAAACTAGTGTCGTAAGTCATCAGGATTGTGTTTCTGCAAAACGGGTTTCTAGCACTTACAGGCGAATCTGTTGTAAATTGACGAGTCGTTAGTGCATGCTGTTGTCATGGTGATGTTGTGCAGTGGGCGTGTCCTTCTCTTCCATATATATTACATTTTTTTTTGATAGATTTGTTGTTTAAACTCTTTCTACTCCTGTTTGATTTCATTCTACAAACCAAACAAAACTTTCACGTCAATCTCTGTGTTTCAAATGTACAAGAATGAAGTTTGTTTGTGTTTGTTTTTATAGGGCAATTTTGTGATTTAATCTGAATTGTGAATTGGCCTTTGGTTTTTGTTATTAATCTGTCATATAAACTCCAGACGTTGAGTTCTACGTTGGACTCTGTAAACCTGAAATGTAGCATTTTGATTTTTTTGACGTTTTTGTCTTTAATAAAACATGTAACTTTCAATGTATGGACACACTTTTAAAAATAACTGTTTTTTAAAGAGTCCTCTTGTTTTTATAAAGTCATTTTCCTCTGGTGTAATGCAGTATGTTATGACTGTATCCTGTATCATGCATATTAATAAAGTTGGATATCAGTGATTTGACCTTGCTGAGGTTGTGATGGATCTGCGCTGTGATTGGCTGCTGCTGATGGCATCACGTGTGTGTGAGACGCATCTGCAGCACAACGGCTCTCGCTGCAGAGACGATCAGTGACCTTATGAGCATCTTTGCAGAAACACACATAAATAATACTGTACAAAAACATCATTCTGCGCGTGCTTTTAATGCACTTCTGTCTGTACAGCGTCCTCTAGATGTGTGTGCGTGTGTGTGTGTGTGTGTTCCTCCATTGTGTCGGTTCATTATTATTCTCAGTCTGATGTTACGTAACAGTCATCCTCACACTCCAGTGTCGTTACATAACATCTGCTTCAGAGACACACACTGATCTGAATGTGTCTGAAGAGACAGAATCAAATCACCTTTATATGCTTGAGACAGAACAAAAATCATATTCAACACACAACCAGAAAATAACCAGTATGTTTTAGAAAAACATCTCAAGTTGCTTTTTTTATTTTAATATATAGTAATGGGTTTTTGTTGTTATACATTTTTGTTTAATGTCTATATTATTACATATGCATATATGCAAATATATATGCATATATATTTATATTATTACACATATACATTGTATTACATTTTTATTAATTTTTAAAAATGCAGTGAATACGGAATCATTCAGTTTATTTTTCATGCCATTCATTTTCTAACTATTTTACAGAGAGAGAGGTTCAAGTGTACTTGATCATTGTAGCTGGGTCATATTTCACCCCAAATGCTAAATATTTAAAGAAAAATAAAGCTTATTTAAATGCCCATTTATTAATTGTTATATTATTTTTTTGTTGGTTATAATAAAATTAGAAATATTGGCAACAAGCTAAAATAAAATCAGGTTTTTTTAATTTACTGTATTATTATTATTACTAGTATTATTATTATTTTATTATTATTATTATTTTGTAGTTAATCATAACCCTGCTTCAGATCTCAAATCATGCTGGAAAACAGGTTTAGTTCATGTGGTACTGAGAGGCACCAAATACTGCACTGAACATTTATTAGTCCAACTGATCACTCAGACTGTGATGCCGAGAAAATCTGATGATTAAGAAAATTGCATAAGCATTTTCATAACAGGTCTCTGTCTTAATCATTCGTTTCATTCACACATATCGACGTCTTAAGTGTTGCAGTTTTTTGGGATTGTTTCATTGAGACAAGTGTGATTTAACTTTTTCATTATTATTATAATTATTATTAATATTATTATTATTATTTTCACTGTGTTTGACATCATATAATTGATGCATGATCTGATTTAACTTCCCGGCAATCTGATTTTTTTCTGCCGAGACTTTATAGGTTTTATGTTATAAGACATTCACATCTCAAGCAAGCTCTTAAAAAAAAGAAAAGAAAAAAATAATAATAATGACAAGTTTTGGCTCCTTTCTCATACCTGCTTTGAAAAAAAATTAAATAAAATAAAAACTGCTGCAGTAATATCAGCAGTCATTGTGTTTCACACAGAATAAACAGAAAACAAACCTCAGAAGAGAAATTATGTATGAATATAGCGAAATTATACCTGAAAAAAAAAATGAAATACACGTTCTTCTTGAGATTCACTTCAAATATTTATCACATATACAGAATCACATTAGACTTTTATTTATTCTACTGAATTGATTCTGGTCTAAGTTTACACTAATAATGCAAATGTCAGGTTTAAAGGGAAAGAAATTTGATCCGATCCACATAAACCTCATGTAGACATGACAGGTGCGTTCTGACGATCAAAGCCAATTTAGACATTTTAAACCTCCATAAAAAAAAAATGTGGAAATAAGATCATAAAGCTCCATTTATATCTACTATTTAAACTTGTTTTGTTTCTAATAAACATAATCAATGTGTTTATTACATGACTGGAAAACTAAATAGCCCATATTCTGTGTTCTGATTGGCTGAAGTCTGTGGTCAGAGGTCATGACCAGAGCTTCATTCCCAGCCGCAGGTGTTTATTCAGCTGCATGAGAGGTTACATTAACAACACATCTCAAGAGTTTGACATGCTGAAATGTTTTAATTTGGCGGTTGTACTGTCAAAAAACAAACAAAGACCAAGACCTTCATGATTCTTAAAATATTTTTGGATATTATTAATGATCAAAAATCTGTCCTGTATCAAAATTACTCCAATTCAAATTAAATCACATTCGATACAAAGAAACAAAGAGCTGGAGTTGTGTTACAAACCTGAAAGACTTTTATTAACCTTATTGTAAACTAGGTTCTTTTGTTTTGTATTACATTGCAAATACTATCACAATTTCCAAAATGAGAATTTTAGACTATTTCCCAATAGACAGGATAGATAATGACAATGATTAAAGGATCTTTGCATTTTTGTGGATTTAAGGGTCAATAATACTATGAATCTGAGAAACCTGCAATGCCCAAGGAGCTAAAAATTTTGGGTTTGAACATTAAGGATGATAGGAAGTTTATACACCATGCTTTGGAACACTTAATGTTTTCATGTCAAACTATATTAGGAAATCAAGGACTTCAAGAGAATCAAACCAAAAACTAGTGTTAAATTGAAATGACTCCAGTAGAAGGTACAATACACATTCAGCACTTTGTTAAACACATTTTATTAGTCATTTCATCTTGCATATATATATTTATATTCATATAGTTATTTCTGAAAAAATAACTTCAGCACGTAAGAAACTAAACAAAAGATCTTGAACATAAGAAATATATACATATTCGTGTCATCGTCGTATATATCTCTTCATTTGCTTTATAAATGCTGTAGAGAATTCTTTTGAAAAAAACACACGAAGAAAAAAATAGAAAAATTGTAAATAAATTACAAACAAATGTAAAAATACACCCAGTTGTAGCATTTATAGAGAAATCTAAACCCCGCCCACCCCAAATGAAACCAATGGAAATGATTGAATATTCATGAAGCTGACGTTCACATTTCAAATGTTGAGGAAGGACATCACAAGAAGTACAGTCTCACCCAAACATCTTATAAAGTTCTTCATTTTTTAAATACAATCTTTAAACTACATTACCAAGCTATAGTTCAGTCATAATTAAACCATTAAAGAACTAAGTAAAGGACAACTGGCATCTAATATATAGTGTTTATTGTGAGGCATTACAGGAGTTTCCATAGGCCCCGTGCGTAAAGTGCAGCGCGGCTGGACGGGCGGTACGCTGAGGGGGAAGTGATGTCATAAAGGAAGCCAGCATTGGCTCCAACCTTCAAGAAGATTCTAAAAAGCCAGTCTCCATCCTAGCGCAATAAAACGCTTCACAAAACACAGCCACTGCAGTCAGAATATATGAGGTAACATTCAGAGTCCTAGAGCGGAGAAAAAGTGCAATTTTCACTGTAGCATCTCTTGCAAACCACCATTCACAACCTCTGGAACATAAAAATAAAGCATTAAATTCAACATGCGTCTCTGTGACAGAAAGCTAATCTGTACATCTCCGCACCAATGACCTTTAATCTCATGTCCCATCCCTTCAAAAACACTCAGCAGTTTATCAACACCTCCAACCAGTACCTTCACGCACTTCTGACCAGGAACCCAAGTGCGAAACCATTCAGACTGACAACAATCCAGCAATCAATCATTCAGTCTGTTCATCTTCGGTGTCTGAACTTACCAGATCTGCCAGAACGAAAATATACAACATCAATTCCCAATCTGACTCATTAGAAACAGGTATAAACTCTGGCTGGTTTCATCAGGATTTGGCTCAATGTGTTCAAACTGAAAAGGAGAATCCTAAAGCTAATCCAACATACCAGACATGAGCTGCCTCTTAATCATCAGCTCAAGAGCACCAGACTCATGTCGGTTCAGAGAACATATCATAAAATTACCATTAATCCTCAGTTATGACAGCTGATGTGTGACCGAACTGTTAACGTGGCTGTAATCTCCAGAGCGTCATGTTTCTGAAGATAAACACCATCCCAAAAATCCCTTATAGGCATCTAGAATCTTCTCCAAGAATATTAGCTTTTTTTTCCCAGAATCAATTTTAAAAAGTAGCATTAACCAAGATTATAGAGACAAACATTTGGGCGATAAAGTGACTCGTTACTGAAAACAACAAACACAAAAACACCTGTGCAACATGAGGCTGGTTAATCCAAGAGATAGTCAATTCATTAAAAAAAAAAAAAACAACAACAACATCATGAAACAAGAAACAAATGAACAGAAAAACAACAAATCACAAGTAATACTCAATTAGTAGTCATAATACTCTTGATTTATCATGGTGGTAGTAACAGTGATTCATGGAAAAAATTGTCCTCAAGGAAAATGTTTCAGCATTGGGATCTCTTCAACTCTGAGATTTTAGTTGGCCAACACCACGGGCTGGAAGGCCTGGCCGGAATACTGCAGGTTGTATCCAAGTCCTTCCACGAATGGAGGTTTATCCATGAAGGAAATTCCAGTGTTGCCTCCAATGATTCCCACAGCCTGACCTGGTTGTGGACTAGAGAACGGATCGAAGGAGGCGTGTGGGTGTGGAGGCTGGAATGGCGTCATTGGCGGACCTTCGGCGTCAAAGTAGAGGGGCCTCTGGGAAGCAGGAAACACAAACTCTTTGGCATTAGGAGACAGTTGGCTTGGGATGGGTCCAGCTAGAGAGTGCATGGAGAGGGAAAGGGGTTTGTGCTTGACCAGCCCCGGTGGGGAGATGGTGCTGGGGGAGCGCGTGATCATCCTCTGTTGCGGGGCCGTGGCGACGCCAGAACCGGAAGCAACTCCAGGGTTCCCGCACTTCTTCATCTTGGTGGAGCCAAATTTGGTGGCGGCAAAGCTGGCTGTGGTGAAGGTGATCGGCTGAGGTGCGGGCCGGGGGTTGGAAGTAGAGTACAAAAGACCGGCGGTTGGTGGCGACGGGGTGGATGTATTGGAGGAATGAGCACTGGGATTGGTGGGAGTGCTGGGAGTGGCGTAACCGAAGAGTCCCGGGCAAGATGAGGTAGAAAGAGGAGTTGGCGAACTGGAGAGCGAGGGTAGCATGACCGGCGACACCTGGCCACCGATGGGTATGAACACCTGAGCCTCTGGGTTAAACCCCAAACTCTTGACGTCCTCGAACTCCATGTCTCCATTCAGAGCGACGTCGGACCTTTCGGTGTCGCCCCCTAAACCCGGCGGATCCTCCGTGTAGAGGACTTTCACAGCACCCTTCTCCCCAATCTGGTAGGACACTTCGTATGGGTCGATCCAAATGCTGAGCTCGGGGGGAACGTTGGAACGGACCTCTTCGGTGTCCAGACCACTCCTCCTGGCTGCCAGCTCCACCACAGGGTCCCTGGGAGCTCCCAGATGGAGGCAGCGGAAGGCAGAACCACGTAAAGGAGCCTCAGGGTACCAGTGCCCTTCGAAGCGGGACACCAGGATACGCTCCAACTCCTCGCCAAACAGATCCGCCCTACGGCGTGGGAGCTTGTTGTACAAGTAGGACACGATGAAGTTCAACGCAACCTTCACCTCCAGATGCATGATGAATTTGATTATGTCTTGAAAGTTCCTTCGGTTAGACTTACAACTGTCCTAACATCTCTTGCAAACATCAAGGTGAAAGTCTTTAGTCTTAGTCTTAAGCATCAATTTAAAAGCAAGAGCCTCTGATTTTGAATTGTTGCTTAGAAATTGCTTAAAAGTGATTGTCAGAGACCAGCTGATTTTTAAAAATCTTCACTCCGAAGCACTGACGTATGAAGACAGGAGCTCTCCAAGATCCAGTTTCTTCAAAGCCTCTGGAAAGACAAAGACAGACCAGTTAAACAATATTAATACTCAATACACTGACTGTCAGTGTGCATGTTTGTTTGTTTCAGCAGATGCCGAGGCCAAGGTACCAATCCATGATTATCTTCATGAAATCCCTCTTCTGTCCCTCTGGCTAAAGCACTTAGGATTACACGTGCTAAGAGAGGGAAATTTACCAGCAAATGGACTCGGTCCACCCACACTAGCTCAACGAAACACTAAAAGGGAATGCTCAACAAGGATATATTTATACTTTAAACCCAGTGAATAACATCTTTAAGTCACTCATGTGACGGCATCACGTACACTTGCTGTAATATATTCTACATAAATTAGCTAAGGATCATATCTGTGCATTTCGAGGTTTAAACCATCTGAGGGGAAACCCTCTAAACTGCTGATAAAATGGTGCCGTTGAAGGCAGGGATTAAAAACTACACCTCCCAGCATGCACCATGCCGCCGCCTTTGACGTCATCACCACGCGTGTGAATGTTGATGTGACGCCTCCGCATTTTCAAAACACTGATAAGCTCCGTTAAAACCTTACAGTCTATGGTTAAAACCCGTTTTATAAATGCACCGCCCTTGTTATATTTCTAATAGAGGCGGATCCGCGGTGAGTTGAAGCACAAATGACGGTAAATGTCATGAAACGGATTATGATTATTCAGAAGAGAGACGCGTTAAATCGCGCTCATCCGCAGACGTTCCAATAAATCATAAATACCAGCACTGATATTTAATCGTGCAGCAATTTACAAATTTAAAACGCGGTTTAGATGTATGGACACACATGTGATCTGACTTTTTCCTTGTGCAGTTATCTTCACAACGCGTGAATAATGTCAAATATAACGTTTGCAAAATAGCATCTCTATTTGAGATTATATCATGTAATTTAATATGTTGATATTGCTAATTGGTAAAAAAGACAAGAAACTAAACGAGTCGTGTAGCCCATCTTAAAAAGTCATATCATGCATTCAATGTCACTCAATGTCAGTTTGATCAAATGCCATAACATTACACATTTAGGCGACAGACGGAAATTAGTATTTATTCCCTTACTAAACAATTATCCACAAGCCTGATTGTTTGTTTACACTCTCCATCTGTTACAAAACAACATCCAGCAGATTCACATTATCTCCCTAAACTAAACCACATCAGCTTCATCAAAACACCAATCAAACATCTCACTCTTGACTTTATAATGTTTAACTTGTATTAAACAATTGGACCAAACACTATTATCACAGCACATTCAAATATAATGATAATGGTGTTGCATGACAATAGAAACAACTAAAGCAGGTGGGATGCTGGATGTTGCTATTCATGTTGAGCTGCTGTGTGTGTGTGTGTGTGTGCGTGTTGGGGGTTCCCTCAAAGAAACTTAATTTCTTTTAAGAAAACTTATCTAACTCCAAGAGTAACCAGAGAGATTTAATTCAAAACCACAAATCCTAACATTATAATTCATGTTGTGCTGTTTTACCAATTCACCAAAACAGTATTAGAATAACATGTTCCATAAAGTTATTTGTGACACTCAGATATGAAATGAGCTTATAAATGTCCAGCGGCTCTGTTACACACTGACAGCAGAGAAATAATCAGCTTTTGCAAACCTTTGGCCTATTTTAGTCATCTCAGCACACCATTAAAGCCAAGGACATCTGTGCAAACACACATTCATCCAGGGTTTCAATAGTGTTGCATGCAAATGCCTCAGATATTATCAATTAGCGCCATATTATTGTATCTTTAAATTTGTTAGTTTGACAATCTAAAATGGACGACAACTCATCACTCATTCAAAAGAAAAACAAATATTATGAATCTATCCTTTCAATATGTCCAGCGCCAATAAATTCTGCTGCCATTCTGAAAGCAGTTGGCAATTTAAACAAATAAATCAAGTACTTACTGATTCAAAGCTCGTGTTTTTGTCCTGTGCGTATCATATCCATTAATCACACAAGTATCAATAATTATTCGTGCTTGCGGCGTTGAAAAAAATCCTTCACAGAGAAGCGCTGTTTGGTGTTGCGTTTGACTGAAACGCACTTCTATTTTTATTTTATTTTATTTTGTTTAATTCATGACGTGACGTGTCTACACTCCCGCACGCGCCCGTGGAAACTTCACTGTTTGACAACCTCGCGCATTTATATCGGAGCGCACGCGCGCGCTCCGCCCTGCGCTACGACGCGTTTTCTGCTGGAACTACTTACTGATTTAGATCTTGCGCAATAACTCAACCCACCCAGATGGATAAGCAGACAAAAGTTTGTTAAAACGCTCTGAACTCATTTAAACTTTATAAGAATGATACAATACTCGATTTTAAGCTGTGTTTACCTTTAATACTATAGTATGTTTCAACTACTGTATAATCCATAATGTTAAAATCATGCTGATTTGACATTTTTATTTGGTCTCAGAGATATTCCTGAGGCAGGTGTATATGATTGTTTCACTTAGTCTCTATTTAATTTGGCGAAATAATGTTTCCAAATGTGAGGCTGTGAGACGGAAGGCTAAAAATAAAAGATGTCATAGCAACAATGCAGCCATTGGCTGAGAACGCAGCGCAGCGTCCACTCAGCAGGGGGCGTGGTGACGTAGGTTCAGCGCGTAACAAAGTGCATGATGGGAACTGGAGTTTCTAAACAACATAACGAAGCAATGAGTTTTAGAAGATGTATGAAACGAAAAGCAGATTAAATGGAGAGTGATATTTAAGCCCCAAACACAAATAATTAGCCCAGAAGAAAATTATCTTGTAATGTTTGGTCAGAGCTCTTTACTGGCTTTTGGAATATTTTCTCATCAGAAATTAGATTGGATTTTAAGAATTGATATTCGACGTTGGTCTACTTTAATGACGATTTTTGGTGTTGTTTTATGTTTTTAAGAAAAAAAAAGTTTTATTTATGATCATGTCTCATTAATTTTTACTTAAAAAGTTACTTGAAATGTTCTCTTTCACATTTTCTTCTCTATTATGCAAAGAGGGAGTGAGTGAGAACGTCAGAGGTCATGGTTTAACAGCATTACTTTAATGTATATCAACTGGTCGAACAAATTATATTTAACCCTACAGATGTCTCATAATTCTCACTATTAGAGAGTGTCCCATCTAAACACCTTATTAGTCCAAATGTTCACATGCATGCAGTCAAACTGGCATTTTAACTCCTTTTATGGAGTGCTGCACTGAACCACTGAACTATATATATATATATATATATATATATATATATATATATATGGTTCAGTGGTTCAGTGCAGCACCTTAGTACCTTCATATATATATATATATATATATATATATATATATATATGTATGTATGTATGTATGTGTATATATTTGCACAGCCTCTGATTTATTTCTGACAGTTAATGTTAATGCTAAACATTTTCAGCAGTGCCCTCTAGCCATGCATAATATACACACTGGATGAACTGCAGATCTTTGAGGAGATTGTTTGAGGAACATCAAGTGGACAGCAGATGTCGCTGTATGTCTCCTCTCTGCTTCATACTCATATCTGAAAAGTGAAAATTAGATATGAAAACAAGCATTAGTCGAAAGACGAGCCTATGGATGACATTTAGTACAATGCTTTTTAAACGACAGTCACAATGTCTTAAAAAGTCTTCATCAGTGCTGCATGTGAACCTCTTCTAAATGAGTTTCTGACTGAACAAAGTGTTGTATTTCTGATATGTCTAAGATATTAAGATGAAATCTCATTAAATATCATGAACTCGTAGTAGTTTTTAAACTCGCTGGACTTTTAATATCTGCAGAGCTAAAACCACCACCAATAAAACATATTAAGGTGTTATATTAAAATTTTAGACAGTTTTAAATTAAAATGTAGAACCACATATTTTGTAGTAATTATTTTTCGAACAGAGAAATGAACACTGAATTTGAACGTGCGATATGTAAAATATTAATATCATAGTTATGCAAATATTAATATAACAGTTTTGCAAGTGTTATGGTCCTTATTCTCTCACATTATTGAGACCTTGATAGACACAAAACAAAATTATAATTCTGCATAAATTATGAATTATCAGTCTGACATCAGTATAAGACAGCTTCACATTATAAAACACTTGAGTTCAAAACAAAATATAGCCTACATTTTGTACATATAAACAAAAAAATATATTTTTAGTTTTTAATCAAATACAATGTAATATTTGTTGATATTAGTTTATATGCTTTGCAAGTGTTTAATTTATTTCAAACTACAACATTTACAAGCAGACAAAAGCCAACAATAAAAAGGTTACATAAAATACATAAATAATACATAAAATACATAATACATAAAATTCTGAAATGAACTAAAGTGTATTATACTTTAGTATTTACTATGTATTACAAATATTACACTATGTATTTTTTTTAATTGCAAGTGAATCAGTTAACTTCAACAATTGAATATAACATTGAAAATTTTGCAAGTTTCTTTTTCTTTTCTTTTTTTATTATGAACATTTTCAAACAATAAAAAGCAGTTACAGTACAAAAATACAAAATAATAATAATAATAAAAAGAAAATTAAATAAAAAAGTTATAACAAAATAAATGACTAGAAGGGTATAAAATAAAACACATTGCATTCAAATGAAAATATTAAACAGTTTACAAATTTCAACAGTTTTTAAAGCCTTCTTATTACAAGAATTAGAAATAGTCTCAAAGTAGTGCTGTATTTCAGCAAGCAATACAGAAAACAGTGGCTTCTGACATGAAAATTTACATTTATCCTATATAAAATTTTGTTAACAAAATAAGGAGATTAAGTAAGTACAATTTATTTTTCTGTAAATGCACTTTTTTTGAATTAACAAAACCAAACAAAACATTTTCCCAAAGTAAAGAAAATATTTATCAATATTCTCAATAACAAATAAGGATAGGTTTTTCCACAACAATTTAGGGTAATGGCAGTGCCAAAATAAATGCACTATAGTCTCTGGGTGCTGTTTGCAAAAAGAGCAGTTTGTATCAATATCTTTTGTATTTTTGCAAGTTTCTGTTTATTGCAGAATGCGGTCGCTTGACGTGCCGTAAAGCGCCAGCCGCTGTCGTGAATCGGCGCACGTTTGGCAATTGTCATGTTGTGCGCTCAAATCATGAAAGATTTGGGTTTATTAATAGTGTAAAGGTATAAACCGGAGCTGCTGGATACCGTCTGCCTGCACAGAAACACAGGCTGCTGAAGCTGCCGGAGGACTGAGAGGTAATATGACAAAGCTGCAGAACATCAAATTTAAGAGTGACAGATTCATAAACCAGTAACTAATAGAAGTTCACAGTTAACGTTACTCATAGTAAATAAGCTCAGTCTGAAAGATCTCCTAGTCTGGTTTCTGCGGGTCTAGAGCGTTTAGAGTTCGGGCTCGCTTCTGTTCTGGGTCTGGTCTGGTCTGGTCGAGGATGTTTGTGCTGGTGGAGATGGTGGACACGGTCCGGATCCCGCCGTGGAGTTTCCACCGACAGCTGAACGACGCGATCGCCGAGGAGCTCAACAAGAAACTCGCCAACAAGGTGAGCTGAGGAAATCAGGCACGAGGATGTGTGGCATGACTGAGTCATGCATCAGATTCATATTTGTGACCCTGGACCACAAAACCAGTCATAAGGGTCAATTTTTCGAAATTGAGATTCATACATCATCTGAAAGCTGAATAAATAAGCTTTCCATTGATGTATGGTTTGTTAGGATAGGACAATATTTGGCTGAGATACAACTATTTGAAAATCTGGAATCTGAGTGTGCAAAAAAATCCAAATATTGAGAAAATCGCCTTTAAAGTTGTTCAAATGAAGTTCTTAGCAATGCTTATTACTAATCAAAAATTAAGTTTTGATATGTTTACTGTAGGAAATTTACAAAATATCTTCATGGTGTCCTAATGATCCAATGTCCTAATGATTTTTGGCATAAAAGAAAAATCAATAATTTTGACCAATACAATGTATTTTTGGATATTGCTACAAATATACCCCAGCGACTTAAGACTGGTTTGTGGTCCAGGGTCACGTATAAGAATTATGAATACATAAATACCAGAATGAAATTCTCAAAATATTCTTCTGCTCACCAGGGATGCATTTATTTGACAAAAACAGTAATATTTTGGAGTATTATTATTATGATTTAAAATATGTCACCCTGGAGCACAAAAGCAGTCTTAAGTCGCTGGGGTATATTTGTAGCAATAGCCAAAAATACATTGTATGGGTCAAAATTATACATTTTTATTTTATGCCAAAAATCATTGGGGTATTAAGTAAAGATCATGTTCCATGAAGATATTTTGTGAATTTCCTACTGTAAATGTATCAAAACATTTCTAAGGACTTCATTTGTCAACTTTAAAGGTGATTTTCTCAATATTTAGATTTTTTTTGCACCCTCAGATTCCAGATTTTCAAATAGTTGTATCTCAGCCAAATATTGTCTGATCCTAACAAACCATACATCAATGGAATACATCATATATCATACATTTCAGATGATGCATAAATTTCAGTTTCACAAAATTGACCATTATGACTGGTTTTGTGGTCTAGGGTCACCTATAGTTTTAGAGTACTTGTGTGGTCTGAACTCCTCCGCCCGTCTGCAGGTGGTGTATATTGTGGGTTTGTGTGTCTGTCTGTATGACATCACTAAACTGGAGGACTCCTACATCGTTCCCGGAGACGGAGCGTCTCACACTAAAGGTGACTGTTCCTCACTGCGTTCACACAGAGACTCTCTGTGTCCAGCACATCCTCATTCTCTCTCTCCTCCTGCAGTGGACTTTCGATATGTGGTTTTCCACCCGTTCCTGGATGAGATTCTGGTGGGAAAGATTAAAGGATGCAGTGCTGAAGGTGTTCATGGTAAGAGGAGAAGAAAACTTTTGATGCTTTTCTCTTCTAGTGTTCATCACTGCTGGCATCATTATCGGTAACTAAAAATAAAACAAACAACAACAAACATTTTCTTTACTTGAAATAAATTTTAACTGAAATCAAATATACGTATAAATATATTTTTTACCACTTTCCGTTTAGTTTCTTTCAGTTCATGTAGTTAAAATGACTAAAAATTAAATTAAAACCAGAAAAAATTCCGTTACTGAGATTAAAATTGAAATTATACACTTAAACATTTTATGTCAGCTAGTTGCCAAGACACCATTTCTTGTTTTCATTTAGTTTTAGTTGAAATAGTAAAATAATTCAAAATTAACTTACTAAATAAATAAATAGTAACTTGGAATAAAATAATTGTTAATTGAAATAAAATAAAAATATAAAAAGGCAACATTTAGTTTAAGTTGTGGTACTAAAACAACTAAAAAATAAATAGTAACTGAAAATTCAGCTAGTTGGCAAGGCAACATTTCTCATTTTAGTTTCACTTGATGTACTAAGATAACTAAAAATAAACTCAAACTTAAAAAAAAAAAAATTGTTACTTGAAATAAATGTTACCGTTTTTCTGTTGTTTTGGTGCATTTCTCAAATCGTCCTTAATATTTGTTAAGAAGTATGTGCATTTCTCAAAACAATTTGTACAAACAGCACCACACAATGGATTTCCTGCAAAAGCCTGTAACTTACTCAAAATCCTTAGTTCATCTCTCAAGTATTTATGTCAATGAACATATCAGTGCCATCAGAATGAAAAGTCCTTGTGTCATTATTCACAAACAAGATAGTCAAAATGCTTAGTCATGTTGTCAATATAACAGTGCACTCTGTTAGTATTACCTGATGTAAACTATGGCAGCAGTTTGGATGACAGTTGCTGTACTGAAATGCAGAAGGCTGCACTTCTTATGAATGCCATATATCCATTTCAAAAGTACAAATTTATACATTACCGTACGTGGGATATTGATTGAAAGAGACTGTTTTGAAATGTTTGAATTATTGAGGATATGGTTGATCTCCCAATATTTAGCTGCACCCTTCAGTCATTGTAAGGCCATGATTAACAACATGGTCCACAATAGTGGCCCTTATTTCATCTGATATGCACCTCTGTCCTTGGCCTCTTCTGTCTCTTCCTCTGTTTTGCCTCTGTACCCTTCCACCATGCAGCCTTGCTCCTCTTCTTCCTCTCGTCTGTTGACCCTGATGGTTTTCTGGATGTTCATCCACTGTCAGAATTTGTAACTTTTGTGTTGTCCTCTGTCTATATATGCTTTCCAATTGAAGGTTGATGAGATGCACCTATGAGCGATTTCAGAGAACTGGTTTGTCATTGGTTGATCTATATTCTCTTCATTAGTGAACGTCAAGATTCACTTGCACAATTCATGGCAAATTTACAAAAAGACTAATATAAATGCGTAGAAAATATGCTTGACAGTTTATGACAACTAGATCGACTAGATTTTGCATTTGCATTGACTTACACGATGAACTAATGACTAGATGTTTTGAGGGGTAAGACTATAGCACAGAGAACTATATAATACATTTTGAGCAACATGACAATAGCAACTGATAATGTAGGAAAACACAGACAAATGTACATAATCAGTTGCATGAATCTACCAAAGCAATAGCAACTTGATCAAAAGAATGAGAAACGTACAATATGCACAAGTGACTAGATGATGTGGAGGTTGAACAAGTAGTTTTGAGAATTTCACTTCTGATCTGAAAAATGCACCAAAGCCACTGAGAAAAACTGAAAAACAAAAATTAAAAAAAAAAAAAAGTATTTTAGCTAGTTAACCTTATTTTAGCTATTAAGCTTGTACTAAAACTGAAAAAACTAAAAAACTATATAGATATATTTAGACAAAAAAGATTTACTAAAAAACTTAATTAAAATTAAAACAAAAACAGAAAATACTAAAATAAAAACAAATTCAAAATATTAATAAAAACTATAATAGTATCTGAGTGATACTGCAATAACACAATGAGCATATTTACATGCAGATCATTATGGTTCATATTCATTGTCAAGCCTTTATTCAAGTAGATGAAGAGTATTAGAACTTTGTTTACAGAATGATGGCTTAATTAGAATATAGAAGTTAATTGGAAATGGAAAATGTACAAGTCTGCATGTAAACAGCCGTTATGAGGTGAATAATGAGTTCACGTGTGTTGATCCCACAGTGAGCCTCGGATTCTTTGATGACATCATAATCCCGCCAGAGTCGCTACAGCAACCGGCTAAATTGTATCCTGAATCATGGCTTCTACCTACACATTAATATGACACTATTAACTAGCTGTCAGTGTACTTGTAGCGTCATGTACCCAGCATGCTCTGTTCCTTCACGATTGGCGTAGCGATGAGGCGGAGCAGGTGTGGATGTGGGAGTACGAGACCGACGAGGGCGCTCACGACCTCTACATGGACCAGGGCGAGGAGATCCGCTTCCGGGTGGTGGACGAGGTCTTCATCGACACGTCGCCCACCGGACCCAGCACAGCAGAGAAAGAAGGGCCGGGTGCAGCCACAGCACCACCTGCAGGAGCGGAGGACAGCGCGCAGCAGAAAGAGGCTCCATACACACTCATAGTGAGAATATTAGACCTTAAAGTGCCCCTATTATGGATTTTTGAAAATTACCTTTCATGCAGTGTTTAGCACGGCTCTAAGTGAATGAAAACATCCTGCAAAGTTTTAAATCTGAAAGTGCACCGTGTATAAAGTTATTGTCTCTCAAAAGAAAGAGTCGACTCTGAATCATTGAAATGAGTCGTTTTTAAAATGAATCACAAGTCGTTTCATGTTGACGTCAAAATGAAACATTAGCATATTGTCTGTCCACTTGTTGGTCTTTTTTATGGAAGCCCGTTTCTGCCACTGAATAAAAAATTAAAAGGTAATTGCGACTTTTTATCTCACAATTCTGACTTTTTTTCTCAGAATTGCGTGATATAAACTCGCAATTGCAAGTTAAAAAGTCATAATTGTGAGATATAAACGCGCAATTCTGAGAAATAAATTCATAACTGCGAGATATAAACTTACAATTCTGACTTTTTTTCTCAGAATTACGACTTTATATCTCGCAATTCTGACTTTTTTTCTCAGAATTTTGAGATGTAAACTCGCAATTCTGAGAACATTTCAGTCTTTTTCCCCCCTCAAAACTGTACTTTAACTCGCAATTGCGACTTTATATCACGCAATTCTGAAAAAAGTCAGAATTGTGAGATATAAACTCGTAATTGCAAGAAAAAAAGTCAGAATTGCGAGTTTTTATCTCGCAATTTTGACTTTATAAATCGAAATTCTGACTTTATAACTCGCAATTGTGAGTTTATATCTCACAATTCTGTGAAAAAGTCAGAATTGTGAGATAAAAAGTTGCAATAACCTTTTTTTATTCAGTGGCGGAAAAGGGCTTCCATATCTTTTTTGCCTTGGTCTGAATGAAAATGCAAATTCATTCTTTGCCACTAGGTGCCACTTTTGGAGCAGTAAAAATAGCTGTTTCCCCGGTAACGCGGTATGCAAAGCAGCACTGTGCTCACAAACACTGCTTTATCAGGCATTACAGGCGAGATGAAATGGAAATGAGACCATTTTCATTGGGTTTGGAAAAATGAATCGTTGAGTGAATCTTTTGCGAGTCGTTGAGCAAGTAAGGTAAAAATAAATGCATATTATAAGACAATGAAAGTGTTTTTTGAGCATGCATGCATGTCAACCTGTTGTTGGGGACTCCCAAAACCAAAATATGAACCTTTCATTACCCATAATAGGGGCACTTTAAAGAAAGCTACAATGAATATATAACCCGTTCCATCCAACATTTGTCTTTGCAATATCATACACTGATGGTTTGCTCACAGTAATACCACAAACATCTCTTGATTTCTTCTGCAGGGATCTGTAAGTGAACCAGGTCTGGGTCTTCTGTCCTGGTGGAACAGTTAACAGTCTCATTTGTGTTATGAAGCAAGAAAAATCAGCTGAAACTTCTTGTGAGACTCGTTTACACAATGAACTGAAGCTCTGTGGACCAATCAGTGAGCAGCTGGTGCCGACCAATAGGAGACGCTTGATAAAAGAGCCATTTATAATGATTTAAATGGGATTATTGTGTTGTATTGCTCTGTCCTACGGAGATAAATTCTATAAAAATGTTTAGCATTTAATCTTTTTCTGACACTGAATGGAATATTTTTGCGTGATCAATTTTGTGTTTTTTGGATTTTTGGACTTTTTACAACATAAAAAGTGGAGTAAATGAAAAATGTTATAATCGATTTACTATATTTTGTATTTTATATTTAGTTTACTTTGTATTTAAATTATATACAGTATAAGATTGCTAAACCTTTTTTTATTTATTATTTCTCTATTTTAGGTTATTGACTTTTGGACTTTCCCTCCATCATAAGTTTGGAAATAAAAACAATAATAGTAAACAAATAAAGAAACTTGCTTTGCACCTGAACATACAAATAATATGGTACTAATATGTAAAAATTTGTCATGTTTTATAACAGAATTGCTGTCCCCACATTATGATAAGCATCATAAATATATGTATATCTATCTAACTCTCTCTCTCTCTCTCTCTCTCTATATATATATACGTACATACATACATACATACGTGTGTGTGTGTGTATAATACATTTATTTTTGATTCCACTAATGCTTCATGTATTGTCAGCTGACTGCTGTTTACATAATCTCATATGACAGGAGACAGTCTAGTGATGGGAGTGACTCATTTGAACGGCTTCAGTGCGTCATCTTCGGGATTCGGTGATGCATGCACAAACGCGTCGGTTCTCCCGGTAAAAGCGTGCTAACGGGGATCTCCTCCATCACACGAGCTCCTCACTGCGGATCTGCACCGTATATCTCATCTTACATAAGGGCGCTCGACAGGACGGGACGCAAGCATCTGTCAACTCCAGACAGCGGCTGTAAGTTTCTGCATTTGATCCATTTATTAGGGCGTTTTTCTTTATTTTGCCTGTATTTATTCCCGGAATGTTTGTACTATAAATAAGCCTATATGAAATCTAACAACAGAATTAAAATGATTAAAGTTAGTGTTTGTTTTTATTAGGCGTGATCCCATCCCACCGCCCACCTTTTGTTGATGTCCGCTCGTTTTTCAAAACTTAGCGCGCCCTTCCTTGACAGCAGTGATTATGCTTTATAGGCGTTGATTTTGCGCATATAAACAAACGCATAGATAACGCCGCCAGAAATGCTGTCTAGTAAGTCAGCTGAGGAGATTTCGAGGCACAGTCCCTGCCCTTCGTCAAGAACATTCTGGAAGCGGGTGATGCTGAGCGGAAGATGAAAGCAATAGATCGTTCAGTGCATCAAGCGTTCCTCAACGTAAATGTGACGTTTACGAGTTTGGCGCCAGTTCTAGTAATTTTGCCACGTTTTTTAATTATTATTATTTATTTATTTATTTTTTAGTCAAAATCATCGCGTCAAATTGTAAACACTTTTTTCTGTCTCTTGTTCTTGTACGTGAGTGCGAATTTGGTTCGCGTACACTGAATGCAGATCATATCGTACTAATATGCCTTGTGCTGTCATTATATGAGGAATTTCATTCCATAAGCGGCGATGCTGAAGTCATTGCATAATAATATTATTGCCATTAATGGCAGAAACAGTAGCGGCTCTGACGTCACGAGGCCAGATTTCGCGTCACACAATCACTTGCGCGCGAACCCTATAGAGACTGTTAACCTAGAAATTATAAATATATCTGACACCTGATGTAGCTTACTGTTAGGTCTGATCTTGTTCAGAATTAACAATATTTTCTTTGCAACTTCAATCCAACTTTATAAAATCAAAGTAGAGATGATTAAAAAAAATAAACATCTGATATTTAATTTCGGTTTGTGACTGGAAATATAAGGTCAACCATATAGATATGTAAGCACTGCATTGTGGGATAAAATATCATATAGGCACAGCTGCAAAAAAAAAGTAAAATAAAAAATAAAAATACAAAAAATGGATAAATAAATATAATAATAATTAATAAAAAAAAATAAAAATAGAAACCTCAGAAATTCTATAGGTTTCCACTACAAATACGATTACAAACCATCGACTTTTAGTTATTAAAACCATTAAAAATGGTTTTCTGTAGTGTGTTTTTGGACATATTCCATTAGAATTTATTGGTAACAAGCCACCAATAGAAAGTGACCAATTACCAGTAGAGACCCACAGCGTCCGTTACAGTTTCCAGTAAAACCAATTCAATTCCCATTATAACCAGTAAAACCATTAAAATTCTGTGATGGTTTCTGTTTTTGTTTTGTTTTTTGTCCAGCATACTGCACACAATAGGACATAACAGCACAGAATAGTGGGCTACAAAGGTTTGTGCGCTATCCTTTTAATTAAATATACATCTGACGGTCAGTAGGCCTACAAGAGACGTACAGTTCAGTCTGATCCCAGAACAGCTCCTTGTGTTCTTTAAGGCCTCTTTGAAGACAAAGCAGGCTTTTGTGCATGAGGAACCGGGCACGCAGCACTCGCGCCCCGGGCGCAAACCGTCTTGAATGTAAACTCACACAAACAAAAACACACACACACATACACAGAGGCTTTGTGTGCACAGAATAAATGTCAGTGCAGAAGCTGTTTTACTGCACGTCGCTCCTCACAGAACAGTCTGTGCCACTGCAAATAAGAAACAGAGCAAAGTGCGCGTACGGAGCATTTGTCAATAAACACACCGTACAACGTGCGTCAGAGGGAAAAGCTGCAGCTGGCAGAAATAACGCGTTGGATGTGATGTGAGTTTAGTGTTTCTCTCACAGGTCGTCTTCTGCAAGCATCCGGATTTCAGAGAGCAAACCGACGCAACCTCCGCATCGAACGCCCGTGCCCGTGACCATGGCGGAACCGGAGCTGTCACCCGCGGCGGACCCGTCTCTGCGGTCTCCGCGCTCGGCGCCGCTGTCGCTCTCATTCCCGTTCCTGCGAGAAGGCAGCCGCGTTTGGGAACGAGCCGCGCTGCAGCCCGGGGAGTTACCGAGTCCTCTGCCCACCAAACGCACGCGCACGTACTCGGCGTAAGTTCGTTCTGAGAACCTTCTAGGAACGTAAATAGAACGTTGGAACCTTTAAAGGGAACGTTCTAGTCTCGTCAAGAAAACTTTCCTGGCTAACCAACAGGGAACGTTCTGGGAACCAAAAACTAACGTTCCCAGAACGTTATGGGAACCTAAAATTGTTAGCTGGGAGAAAGGGAATTGCGCGTGAGGGTGGAAGATTCCCCGACGCAGATTTCGCAAAGGGTTCACTATTGACAACAGACAACAGATTTCTACGAAATTTCGCTAATGTGACTGCACATTTACAGTTACAGTCAGCATTTGATGCTTTCAAAAGTAAGTAGGCCTATGTTCCCTGGGGATCGAATCCACGACCTTGGCCTTGCAAGCGCCACACCCTCCAGTTGATTTCCAGCTAACAAATATATGTTTGAGAACCTTTTCTAACGTTCGCATTAAGTTATAAAAATGTTATTTCTGAATGTTCTCATTTTTAAAGGTTTAAACGGTTGTTTTCCCCCCCTTATATGTGAATGTTAGATTAAACATTAATGTTCAACTTTAGCATTTTGCTAACATGACGTGACACTTGAATGTTCTCTGGGCCATCTGAAACAAGTAACATTTAAAAAAAAACACTAAAATGATAAAATAAGACGTTAGATGAACATTGTATAAATTATGTTTTTGTGTTAAGGTTTTTGCTAATGTTATTAAAGCCTAGATCGTTCCGAACAGATGTTCTATTAACGTTACAATATATTTGTTGGTAACTGAGAGAAGCTTGCCAATTCCTCTTTAGCAGGATTTACAGAAGCTAGCTATTTTGAATGCAATACACTCTGCCACATGAGCGTTCAGCACAAGTGAATCTGTAAATCTCATCTCTGTATGTCTGCAGAACTGTTCGTGCTAACGCGGGTCCCGTCTTTAAGGGCGTGTGTAAAAACTTCTCTCGGTCGCAGGGTCACGGCTACATCAGACCCGCTCACGGTGGAGAGGACATCTTCGTACACATCTCCGAGTGAGTCAGAGTTCAGACTGAAGCCATCAGATGCTGTGATCTGCTGCCTTTAGTGTCATCAGAATCAGGTTCACCTCACACCTCAAAACCAAGAGTAAAAATACAAGAACAATTGACAAAGTATAACAACAACCCTGTAAAAATGATTTTCAAAAATTGTAGGTACAAAAGAACATTATTGGAGTATGAAGAAAAACTCTATTTTAGAACACTATTTTAGTGTTTCTAAATGCCTTGTTTAATTTAATGTCACTTGTGAAATTTGTGAAATTCACTGACAATTTCTGAATGAAAACTTTTTTCTTTTTTTTTTGTGAACAATGATTAAACATTTAAAAAATATAATAATAATAATATGTTAAAGTATTATTGAATAATAAAAAAGATAAATCAACAATACAATCTAATAATATTTTAAATATATTATCATTTTAGTAGTAGTAGCATAAAGGATAGTAAGAACAATAATTGATCAAATATAACAAAATAATTATCATTTAAAAAATAAAACAACAATAATAATAATTTAGTATAGTAGTAGCAATAATAATAATAACAAAGCTAATACAATAAAATATTTTTAAAAGTATATAGTAATTGTATAAAGTATAACAAAAACAATCAAATATAATTTTTAATAAGTGTATTATTAATAACTATAACAATAGTAATAATAACAACAACAGCAATACTACTACTACAACTAATAAAATAATAATAATAATAATAATAATAATAATATATTTTTGTCCAAATCTTTAATTATTTTCTGTGGTTTTATAAAACAATGTTTTTTTTTAAATAAGATTTTTTATTAAAGAAAAAACAAAATGCTGGTTTTGTTAAATCTGTTGAAATAAAAAAAAAATCTTTGTATGGCATTTATGTCTTTGTTTTTTCTCTTTTTAATACAAATTATACATTTAATCAAGAAAAAACTTTCTACATACCTAACCTGATATTTATTTGAAATAGCTGTGCTGTTTACTGTAGAAGAAATTGTCATGTTTGTTGGCTGATGAAGAATGACTGTAAAGTGTTGTCAGATGCAGTAGCTTCATATCTCAAATCTCACAGTGTTTTAGAGGTTTTCCTGCTGTCATGTGTTCATGTAAATCACTCGTCCGTCTCTCTCTGGCAGTATTGAAGGAGAGTATGTTCCTGTGGAGGGAGACGAGGTCACATACAAGGTCTGTCCGGTCCCGCCCAAGAACGTGAAGGTCCAGGCCGTGGAGGTGATCATCACGCACCTCAAACCAGGAACCAAACACGAGACCTGGTCGGGCCAGATCATCAGCTCCTAGGATCCAGTCGGAGCAGGACTGCGGGAAGGGAGGAGGGTGGGTTTTTCCGGAAGAGAGAGCAAAGCATCATGGGAAGGCTTTGGAAAGTTGAAGGGTGCAGAGAATGTTGAGTTCATCATGGGAACATTAGACCTGAAACAGACTCTACGCAACTATTTATTTCACACGTCCATGTGGTTCGAAAAGTCTCAGAATACACGTCGCATTCGCGACAGCATTGCAGAAGTTTGCGTAGAGCTTGTTTCTGGTTAAATGGGTCGTCTGTAGGTGTGAGAAACTGTGAAATGATGACAAACTGGACCATGAAAGAATCGGAGGCATCGATTCGGAGGCACACGCTATACTTGTAGCTGTTTTTGGCTCTTATATTTATTTTTCTTTATTTATGCATTAATTTTAATGTTAAATTGATGGTAATAGGGTAATAGGTAATAGGGTGGATCTCCCAAAAACCTGTCCAGAACATATCATATTCACAGTTATATTCACCCCAAAATCAAAAGGGAAAAATTAAGCAATTATGTCCTGCATAAATATTTTCAGGACAATTAAACACATTTAGCTACCCTCAAATTCATAACACTGCAGACAAATATCTTATTTAAATTGTAAAACATTTAAATAGCGTAATTGTGTTAGTTGTACTGACTATATGCATTTAATAGATTTTAATTTAAAAATCTTGAGAATCATTACTGAGAATAAAAATAATGTCTAAAAATGTTAATAAACAACAGTACGACATTCAATGTTTTATTTAAAGCAGTGAGAATTTAGGGGGTAGATGTTTTATTCTTATGAAAGTCACAATGCAAAAAACAAAACAAAAAATCGTAATGGTCCTAAAATTAACCTTAATCTTCATTATGCAAAATATTTTTCATTTGATTTCAGGGTGAAGTATGAATCAGACATGATCTTGGCAGGTTTGGAGGGTTTCGTCCACTAAGCTCTGTTATATATGCTGGAACTGAAGCATCATGGACTAATATTGCACTTGAAACTTGAAACCCCAAATATAACTGCCAAACTGACTTCATCTCCCAGAACTCTTTCTCGGGAGCTTTTCAGGGTAAAACGAGTAGCATTTTGTAGACAGCTGAAGAATAACAGTCGGCTAGCAAAACCATTTAAACAGCAGTAGCGACTTTAAAGATCTTGTGTTGTTTTTACTGTGTATATATATGTGTGTGACGTTCATTGTGTGAGCAGAGATCCAGTCACGTGAAGAGCTGTTGCGTTGTTTGTTTGGTCACATGATCGGTAGCATGTTCTTCAGTTTGTCTAGTGATTTGATCGTCAGATTTCTACGCTTCTGAACCCTCGTTTGGGTGTTCAACTGATGTTTGTTTTTATTTTCAGCACTTTTTAGAGCTCAGATCACTGTGGTCAACGTCATTACCATGTGAACTTTGCAGGACTAATAAAATTCATTTATGATTTACACATTTGTATCTTACTGCAAAGCACGTTATTAATCATAAAAATAAGCGAATGTTTGCATGGCAATACTGCATTAGTTACAACACCTGCACATACACAAAATACACCTTAAGCATCCATAAACAGATCATACTCTATAACAGTATGAAAAAAAATAAATTATTTAAATGATTCATCACAAGGCATATTAGCATTTGCATTTTACATTGATTTTTTTCTTTCAGACTCTGAACCACGAAAATAACATTACTGTTTCAGTTTTTGAGTGAAGTGAGAAAACCTATACAGAAAGAGATGCTCAATAAATGAGTTTGTTTAATAGAATTAAGGTCACATTCTTTAATCCAACACGGTTTACATCATTAGTGTAATTTTTGATATGAATCATTTCAAGTTAAAGTGCATATGCCATCAGATATGAAGCGACATTCATAGCATGAGATCCATAATGGATTCTGAATTAGATATACTTGCTGTCTGGTTAAAAAAAAAAAAAAAAAAAATGGGATCAGCACCATGTTTTCAGGGATCAACGGGAGTGTTTCAGCGAGGACGCAGATTCTGTCTGGAATGTAAACAGATTCTTTACCATGTTAAAAGAGAGCGATGCAACAAATCAGTCAACCAGTATTTAACTTAGTGTCAAATCTGATGAGATTGTATCGTTTCAATCTCATATCCTCGCACTATACAAACACGTAGCTCCAGACCATTCATTAAATATGCACAATTGTCATAATCATGTAAATATCTCGGAGTCCAGTCCGAGAGCACAGAAGGGGGGTAAACAATCCACATTCAACTAAGCACAAACATCTCACATCTCACATCAGCTGCGACAGTAAATAAGATCAGAAGAGCAGGACAAAACTTGAACTTAACATGGAACAGACCTATAGTCACGTTGCGATTGGTCAGAAACAGGGGTCACGTTCACACCGCGGTCACTCCACGATTGGGTCCATTTACATGAGTGGCAAAGGAATTAGCTCCTGAACACTTAATGCGGTGACAGCAGCATTTGTATTAAATCTGACACAGCACTGAAATTAAACACTTAACTGTTTTGGACCCAGACAGCACACGTACATCTGAAAGATGTCTGTTAAAGATCGCTTGATCTGGAAAGCATCTGCTGTTTACAAACATCTGACAGATGTCTGTAAGATGTCAGTTTTATATACTTTCTAAATCATAAACATCTTAAAGACATCTAATAAACGTCTATTTGACATCTGATTGACATCAAACGTCCTATAGACGTATTGCAGATGGGCAAACACTCTAAAAAATACGTCTTGCAGATGTAAATGCAGACGTCAAATAGACGTAACCGATTGGCTATCATGATTAAGAATCAGATATAGCCAAATTTGTCTCTTAGTTTCTGATATTCTTGATGCTGCTCAGCTGCACTCTATTGCTCTCTTTATGACAAGTTTTATGTATTTTTTTCTGCCTATAAAGGCGCTCATCAGTGTCAAATGATTGAGATGACTAATCAGATAAAAGGAGGCAGGGTTTACCGTTCAAAGAAGCCGAGTGGGAATTCCAGCGCTACGCTTAAGTTTTAACGGTTGAAGAATGTGAGGTAAGATGTAGGTTATAGCTAAACATTTAATATCCGACAACTGTTGTACGACAGAAATACTAAATGACCGACAGGAATATCCAGGTATGCAAACTACTCAACTTTTTGTCACACTTCGCAGTTTTGGACGGTAAAGATATCATTGCGGCTATGTGATTCCTGTAATGTTTGTAATTGTCAATGTGGCGAGACAAGAAACATTAAAGGGGCATTTTTCGGCATATTAAGAGTGGATGTGCGAATACTTTAAAGTAAAGCAGTTCAAATGCATTATTTTAACACAATGTAAAAACAACATATTTTTTGTTCCTCTCGATTCCTAAATGTAATTATTCATTTCATTTAACTAAATTAGCACCGTTACGTGATGGAGCACACTACGTAAACAAACACAAACGCCTCTTACTAATAACTGCTAGCTAATGTTACTTTGGTTTAAAAAGTTGAGTTAAAATGGTTTAAAAAGTTCACAGCTTTGAGATGTCAAACACTGCACTGTGTCAACCATCATAATTTCTGGAGTGAGTCCTGTGTCCTGTGCATCATTTCAGAGGATTCATTGTATTTTACATACAGGTGTCACTCCGGAAATGTTGCAGTGTGAACGTGGCCACAGTAAAACAGCTTTTATTATAAAAAGAGGGTAGATTTAAAAATACATTGGAAACAACTTAAATTTAAAAAACTATGAACACACTGATGAGGCTCCGTCAGTGATATTTACACACAGTCCCTTTACTCTGCGGATCAGCAGTGGTTTGGTTTTGCCTTCATGTCAGCTGGTTCTCAGGCTCAGTGCGGCAGACTACATTACCCACAGTGACCAGCAGTGGGCGCAGTAGCTCTGCACACAGGCAGTCTGGTGTACGTGCAGGTGCCCGCAGACGCTTTCACGCCTCATTGGGTGGAGCCTTAAAGAATATCTCCCTGCAGAGTCGCGCTGTGTCTTCAGGGGAGCGGACGGTGAAGCCAATGGTACGGGGGTCTTCGAAGATCTCGTAGTCATTTCCACCCTAAACCATGAACAAATATTAAAAATAAATAGGCATAAACATATATATATATCTCCATCACGTACCAATGAAGTCTCATTGCCGAAAAAGTAGATGGCGTCCAGTCCTTCCTGCTCCAGGACTTCCAGACAGAGGCGTTTGTCCCAGCCCTCTGGGAAGATGTCGAAACTGATCAAACCCCCTGCAGACAATGACAAAACCCACAATTAAGAGGAAATTTAAGAAAAGATATTCTGATTCATTTAACTTTGGCATTTTTTAACCTTGAGCATCAAAAGTTTATCTGGGATGCCTGCAGTGTTTTTCCAAGTTAAAGGCTTGGAGATGATGTTCAGTAAAGGTGAAGTGAAAGATTTTAGCTCTTTGAAACTTCTACCTGCTAAATCAGAACAAAACCCACCGTCCAAATGCCGGCCAATAACACACATGCTGGCCAATCTGATGCCAGCAAACCAGAACATGTAAATGAATAACAGGTACACAGTGCTTTTGACTGGTTAAATAAATGCAGGCAGCTTCTCTGACACAGTTTTATTGTTTGTAAAATATTAACCCTGTAAAGCCTAATACATGAAAAATAAACTAATGTTTTTAAATGGAACCATTTCATAGACAAAATAAAAAATAAATAAATAAATAAAGTTTACATATGTTTTTATTAAATATCATATTTGATCCATAAAGCTTTTATGGCTCATATAGTATAATATAGTGAGAATATAGAGGAAAGAAACAGGGCCCAAAATGAGCAAAATCGTACAGTTGCTGACATTTATATGGCAAAAAGTAAGATGAAATTCTGTTGCTTGTACTGTAAATCAAGAAGATATTTATTACGGTATAGCACAGGGGTCGCCAACTGGCGAACTCCGGTCCGAATACGGACCGTGAGATGCGTCTATCCGGACCGCGAAGCCGTTTGACATAGTGAAATAAATACATGCCAAACTCTATTTTCTAACAAAATCAAATTTATATCAAGCACACATCAAGGTCAGCTCAGTAGCGTTTGGGTCCAACGGCGCCAAGGGTTGCTACAACAGTTAACTGTTGCTACAGTCAGACATGCAGTCATGCGTGCAATGAAGAGAGTAGAGCGACGTGCTGCACGCAGACAGATGAGACTTTGAGTGTGTGAAAAGCAATGGCATTCTCAAAAATTCGAAAAGTTGTCCTTAAAAAGTATTAAATTTAGTTGCATCAAGGACATAGAAAGTCTTAAATGGTATAAGAAAGTCTTAATTATGATTTAAGGAGGTCTTAAATTTGGGGACGGTAAGACAAGAATTGCGATACGGCTTAACGTGACGATTAAATTTCACAAGGCTGTGATTTCACTGAATATGAGTGCTGCACATTTCAAAGTCTGCTGCTGGGCTGCTTTTTGTGCTGCCGTTACCAGGGAAACCGCTATATTTCTGCCATTCCAAAAGCGCCACCTGCTGGCAGAGAATGAATTGACATTTTTAATAAGCCTGTTTTTGTTCAGACCAATGTGAAAATTAACCCGTGTTTTTATGCAGCAAACATGCAGAGTTTTATGCAGGGGTCACCAAACTTGATCCTGGAGGGCCTGTGTCCTGCAGAGTTTAGCTACAACTTGCCTCAATACACCTCCTTGGATGTTTCAAGTATACCTAGTAAGACAGTGATTAGCTGCTTCAGGTGTGTTTGATTAGGGTTGGAGCTAAACTCTGCAGGACACCGGCCCTTCAGGACCGTGTCTGGTGACCCCTGAGATAATGCATTGTAAAAACGTAAAGAATTAAGACAGTAATATATTTATATGTTATTTAATTAATATAATAAATGATTGATAATTGTTTAAATTAATATGATGATACTTTTGCTTCCATTTTACTTAAAAACATGTTTCAAAGGCTGAAATGTGAAGTTAATCATTTTATAAAACTTTGTTTTTGTGAAAACCTGTATCTGAACTCTAAAACATGCTTTTTACAGTCACTTTAATTTAATTTGTGCAGGTCTTAAAAAAGTCTTAAATATGAGCTTAAATATCCTGCAGATATCCTGATCTGGCAAAAACTGTCAAATACTGTTTTTAGGTAGGCCTATATAATTGTCTGGACCACAGCTGGTGAGGAGGGTTCATTACTGGACCTCAAGCAATTTTAACTGAAGACCCCTGGTATAGCAGATATTTATATAAAATGATATAAATATCAGTTTTCAGTTTCAACTCCCAATAATACACTGTAGTAAGATGATATTTAAATGCTTAGTTGTGATCAAAACTTAAAATGCAATGTAATACAATGATGATGAACGAATAAACGTTCCTGATGATCATATTTGACACTCACTCATTTTTCTAAAACAATGATGTCTGGATAATCAAGTAAAGTTAAGTTGCTTTAGTCCAGTAAGTGTTCATCTGGAAATATTACTAACAATATCTTACTATCAATAAGTTATTCTTATATCTGTCTTATAAAAATCAGTAAAGATTTCCCAGAAAAAAGACACAGGAACCAAAACCTGAAGGTGGAAATTTGTTCAATTTACACTAAAAGACCCTTACTTGCTAAAAAAGTCAAAACTATCAATCAGATGACAGAAGGCATGTAGTGGACAATGTGCGACAGGTTTTTCAGCAAAGTTTTGATTTAGAGGCCTTGGAAATGTGTGTATCACACATGATACAGGAGGTTTTATAGGGTTAATCTGTCATTTGGTGTGTTCCTCCAAAATGAACCCTTCCAGCGGTTTTAAAGCCGCAGCTCAGCAGTGAAACAGAGAGTTTAACGAGTTTACGAGCCCTGAGGCTCATTCTCATGGTAATGAGCCTTTTTGTGTTTGGGACCGTCGTCTTCAGAGACGTGTACTGAGTGACTGCTTGTTCCCAGAGAGATTGAGAAACTCTGCAGGACCGAAATTAGTCGTTAAAAATTAATTATCGTCCCACACACACCCTCAACTCACACAGACACTCATTAGTGTCCCTCCACTGGACTGCAGCAACATTCCAGCACTGATTCAACAGTTGCTTGAGCAACAGCCAATCAGAGGGCTTGATCACCTCACACCCCTGGCCCCTCCCCCTCTGACTGTCCGTCAAAAAGAAAAAGAAAAACACAAAGCCAGTGTGTGTAAAACTGAGCTTAACTTTAGAGGCAAAACTGCTGAAAATGGAGTCCAGACATCAAAGCTAATGCATGACCGTGTGTGTGTGTGTGTGTGTGTGTGTGTGTGTGTGTGTGCGCGCGCATGCACGACAAACGCAAACAGGTTGTTGAGTAAACACTCGTTTTCTCTCACGGGTCATTGGTCTGTCAACACACACGAGTGTATCCGTTAGCACTCGCTTATCACCTTTAACACAGATAGTGTGTGTGTGTGTGTGTGTCTTATGTGCTGTGCAAGTACAAACAGCTCTGTTTCAGCACGGGTCATTTGCTTCAGATCATCAGAGAGCTGGTGATGTCATTTCCTGCTCACCTCTGGTGAACCGCAGGCCTTTTCCAGCAAACTCCTTCTGCAGAGCCGCCACAAACTTCTCTCGTATCTTCTCTCTCTGCGGGACAGGAGAGTTTGGATTGAAGTTTTGGGTTGTTTTTAATGTGCGTTTAGGTTCATTAGTGCTTTAATTGAAATCAATCAATTCATATGGACCTGTTCACACAGGAACACAGATCGTCCAATGACAACAGTCCAACTTGCTTTGCTTTGGATGTAAATAGACCTTTCAATGGCAATTTGCTTGATTTTCTGTTTCCTCGCTCTTGATATAAACAGACCATTTAATGAAACCCGTTTTGGGTTTTGTGTGAACAAATCCTCAACTTTTAGCCAATGGACCCTTTTCACAAGACTGTGATGACGTGTTTAACGGTCATCAGCATCGTAAATGTTTTTTTATATTTAGATAAAAAAAAAAAAAAATGCGTTTACATTTATAACACTATACTTTGTATTATATCTCCTTTGCATCAATTTAAAAAATACTAGTTAACGCTAATGCAAAGGCATTTCTAATGCAGGGTCTATGGGAGGGACGGTAAATTTGACATTGTTCTCTCTTCTGACTGCCATTATCAGTCTCTCTCAATTTTTTTTCTTTTATTGAAAGTCATGAAAACACTATCGTGGAGTTTTTCTTTTGCTATTTGAGCAAATGGGAATGCAAAAAATATATTTGTGGTACTCTCCCATTCACTGCTCTTCAAGTTAACCCAACTATGGCGACTTCTGCTGCTGAGAAACCTGGAAATGTGAAATAGGTCCATTCTGTAAAAATAACAGTTCTTGTAAACTGAGTACCTTGTCGATTTCAGAGAACTCGATTCGCTCTTCTAGCGTGCAGCTGCGTCCGATGGGTGAGATGTTGATCATGCCGTTACGAAACTCAATGAACGTCCCTCTGAGAGAGATAGAGAGATTTGATTAAAGTTATTACATTTGGTTTTCTGTTAGTAATGACATTACAGGTGACCAGCTCTGGAGTGTGTATGTTGCTACCGTTTCTTGGGTAGTTTGATGAGCCCCATGTAGCTGAGACAGAAGTTGATGAGGTCCTGCAGTAACTCCTCGCCCAGATGATTCTGAATGGCCTGAAAAACAGATTGAAAAGACTTTCAATGAAAGTTCTAAAAAGAATTTATAAATAGTTTTGTATCAACACAGAGATTTAAAAAATTAAAGACATTTTAGGGACTTTCAATGAAAGTTCTAAAAAGAATTCCAATTCGGTAACAGCACCATTAAAGTAATTTTATGACATTTTAATAGATCTACAGACACACAAAATGAGTCACCTGTTTAGAGATGAGTTTGCCGTCTTTGTATTGCACGGTTCCATTTTCGGCAAAGACATAGTCAAACTTGTGTATGACTGCAGCGATAAAAAAACAAAACAACAGAATGAGACGCAATCAAAGTGCTGAACACATCTGCTCTGATGAACATCTTATCATCCTGGTGACCTTTACCTGTATTACACAACACACACATACTGATGTAAACAAGCTCATTTACACTCTGAGAGCTTCACTACTCTATCTGATTCATTCAAGAACCCACCTGTTTTATTGCTGACTGGATAACTTTATAATGCCAACCAGCATTAAATGCCAGCTGTCATTGTCGCATTAACTCACATCAGATCCGGATTCTGCTCTAGTTCGAGTGAAAATGCAGGTTTAAAGTGTACTGTTCTCAGTCTGATTCAGTCATGATTTCTTGGTATATCTAATCAGATGTGCTACATGCTACACTGATAATCATCAAAAATTGATGACACTAGAAACTGATCTAGATAAACGATAAGAGAAAAGTCAAACATGGAGTTGAGACTGAAATTAACAACCACAGTTAAGACAGAATCTCAACTTTTTCATCTAGACAGCATTTGCATTTTACATTTATGCATTTTGCAGATGCATAATTTATGTTGCTTTTTTCCAAAGCAACATAAATTCCATTTAAGCCATACATTTTATCAGTTTCCATTGCCATACTGTTTGGGCAACAAATGCTTCTCAGATGTTTCTCACAAGAAAAAGACCCTAGTAATCTCATGTGTCTCTTATAAAGTTTTAGAAAAAATCCGAAGAATGTCTCAAACTGTGCTCAGACATTTGCAATCGAAAGTCTCAACGTTAAATCAAACCTTTCTCATCAAACTCTCCTTTCTCATCATTCACATTAATCTGAGACAAAAGGTGCAGTTAAGAGAAGCATAACTGAGAACTATGCCTAATAAAAAGCAACATGTGAGCAATACTTTGGTCAGCAGTGGTAGTGACGGCTATTGCTATTGATTTCATAACCGTTCATTCCAGTGGTCACAAATGAATTTCATCAGTTGGGGTCTAGACTGAGGGAGTTATGGGATATCAGCTGTTGTGTTAATGTTTGAGTTTACTCAGTGATCCAGTCAAACCAGTTCCTCCACATTCCACATCTGATGCAACATCCAAAACCCATTAAACACGTTTGAAATGATCCTAAAGACTTGAGACTGTCTGCTGGCTGACCATGATGAAATGTATGATAGGCCATTATCTAACCTTCATCTCCTTCTCCGAGCTGTTCTGCGATTTTGGAATAATCTGAACCGCCCACCACGCCAATCTTCACCTTCTTTCTCAAGGCCTGGAAAAAATCGTCCAGCTCAGGGTCGATCTTCTGCAGACACACAAACAGTATCACTGAAGGGTTTCTGATGTGACCTGTGGCTTCAGTGCCCCTGAAACTGATTTATGAATCCATTGAACATTGCTCGACAGGTTTCAGAGTATTTTTGACCAGCATGTGTCCACTTCACAAGTAGACAAATAGTCTAAATACATCGGCTACAGAGCAACACTTGTCTCATAAAACATCATGTTTGCTGCTCTGTACGTAATACTTTACGTTTATGTTTTCAGCAGCCGTTTAAAGTGCACGTTAATGGCAGTGCGCTTGTTATGGCAGTGTTTTGGTTGCGTAACCGAACGCTGTGTGTTCTTCTGTCAGAGACTGTCATAGTACACTCAGGCTATCACACTACATGAAGTCATTCAAATCATCTGTGATTCATTACAGTATGCTGAGGTAAATATGAATAATGAACGTATAAGAAAAACTCGTTTAATGAGGGAGTTTGAGTATCTTGAAGGTGTGGCAGATGAGCAATTAATCCCATCAAGATTAACCAGCGAAGCATTAACGCTACCCTAAAGCCCCGTTCACAACAAGAACGATAATGATGAATTACCGTTAACGTCCACACAAACTGATGTTCCGTTTATTCTAAACGCGCGCTGCAGTCATCGTGTGGAAATAATTAAGCGCTTTAAAGAAGATGGAATTTTTGATTGGTTGCCACTTGTCAATATAGTGTTACAAACGTTCGGCGTTTCCGCTATTCTCTTGAAGTAAGAACGGGTTTTAAAACTTTATCGCTATCGCATCTTGGTGTGAATGGGCTTTTAACGTTGTAAAACGGAGTGTCTTTCTTGACACGTTCTGTTTAAGCTGTAAAGGTTTTTATATTCATTTTTCATTGATAGAACGTTCACATAAGTTCTGCTTTCTGGAGGAGGAAAAGACACGGACAACTGAGGACAGGTTTGATGATACAACATCTGAGGACACTGATACCAACTCATCTGAACGTAAATAAACACTACATGGCCAGAACGGCATGTTAAGCGACAGATTTCAGTACTGTGAACTGCAACAGAACTGGCCGGGACACAATGTTCCTCCAACAAACTGTTTTAGAAACGCATAATGTTCACCCTATAATAGGCTATATAAGCGCCTCTTGGCAATATTTAGGAACTAACTAACGTTTTAGAATGTTTTATTATTTTATTTTATTTTTTCAAACCATAACCTAACATTCCAAGAGCGTTGTATGGGAACCACTGGCTGATGTATACGTGCAGAACGAGTGTACCATACTGTACAAACACACACAAACACACTCGTTCACCAATAACACACATCACGAGACATGCTTTCACCTACACACACAGATCAGCGCTACAAATAGAAACCTTGTTACATAAGGATTAAGATGTCAATCTCATAAGAGCAGAGCTAGAGGACGCATCTTTTATAACCCTTTAATTGTTATGCATTAGCTTATCTATTACATTTAATGTTATCTCATAGCTATCTCATGGATAAATATAGAGGTTGATATATTAATAGGCTTGCATATGATTTTACCTCTCTCGGGGGTGTCAGCGTTCCGTCCACATCAAACAAGCACAACACATTTCGACCTCCGGCTACACGAGACTTTATATCCATTTCTTCTTGTCCAGCAATTGAAGTAGACATAAAATAAAAATCAAATTAGACAATTAAATATATACAAATCAGACCCTAAATGACTCAAGATGAGTTAATGCATAAAAATATAAACAGTCTCTCGTTTTTCTTGAAACCGAAAGATAAAGTCAATACTGATGAGTATTATTTACTAGGATTACAGTGTATACTGCAGGCTACATGATCACTGCTGAGTGTGAATGAATCCGCACATGTGGTTCTCTCTGCAGCACTATCCGCCCTGGGGAGGGGTCGGCCTCAGCCAATCAAATGCGCGGAGTCTGGTCACGTGCGTAAAGGGGGCGTTACCGCGCTGTGAGACGAGTACATGGAATTCGGAAGCGTCATGTAGCCTAAACAAACACGGTCAAACTCGGAGATAGTTCCCTCTCACCTACTTCATTACACCTGAGCATAACAATAACAACAACAACTACAGCAGCATTCCGGAAAATAACAAAATAAATAATTAACTGTAATTTGGGAATGGTAATGAACGACGTTAAACCTGAGCACGAATAAAGAGAAATTCCAAATCAGACTCACACATTTTATGTATGTATATATCTATATTTATCTATTCTATATATATATATATATATATATATATATATATATATATATATACACACACAC
>JAFVLL020016970.1:0-33185 GCA_021397915.2 Tor tambroides
TATATATACATATATATATATATATATATATATATATATATATATATATATAATATCGAGACAGCTTTAATGAAAAGCCAGTCCAGAGCATTCAGAACCTCAGACTGGGCAGAAGGTTTACCTTCCAACAGGACAATGACCCTAAACACACAGTAAGAGTGGCTTATAGACAACTCTGTGAATGTCCTTGAGTGGCCCAGCCACAGCTTGGGATTGAACCCAATCATTTATTTCTGGAGAAACCTGAAAATGTGCATCTGCTCCCATCCAACCCAACAGAGCTTGAGAGGTGAACAGGTGAGGTGAAGAATGGCAGATAATTGCCAAATGATGATGTGCAAAGCTTGTCGCGTCATACCCAAAAATATTTGAGGCTGTAAATGTGCTTCAGCTAAGTACTGAGTTAAGAGTTTGAATACTTTACTTTTTTTTCAGTTTTTTATTTTTTATAAATTTACAAAGTTGTGACAGTTCTGTTTTTCCTTTGCCATTATGGTGTATGGAGTGCAGATTGATGTGGGGAAAAAAGTAATTTAAACAGTTTAGCATAAGGCTGCAACATAAAACGTGAAAAAAAAAATGTGCAAGGCACTGCATATATACATACACACACATTACAGATTAAGTTCATCATTTTAGTACTTCAACTTAAACTTATTTTAAGTTAGTTGCCAGTGCAACATTTCTAATTTTAATTTTAAAATCTTAAAATCTAACCATTATCTAATATTTATTTAATTCGTTCATTCAATAGTTTTAGTTAACAATAACACTGTTTACATCTTAAATAAGAAAATAATAATAATAATAATAATAATTTTAGTTTACAATAATTTGCAAGTAATTTTGCAACATCAGTGGATTCAATGGGAGCCAGAACTAAAAGGAAAAACCACAATAATGGGATCCTGCTGCTAGCAGCACCTCGTCACCTCTTCCATAAATCATAACAGCGGGGAACCCGTTTCCCTTGTGTGTGAACGAGGTGTCCTCAAGATCCAGGTAAAATCCACTAATAACCACCCGGCCTTCAACCTCTGGGCCTATCACGATCTGACCTTATCTTACCCAGCATGACACCGCGCCACATTTTGTTTTGAACCCCCTGGATTTTTACTAGAGGTTCCCAGACATTTTACTTCCAGTCATCCATAAAATAAAAGCATCTCACAGGCATATTATTCTACTAGAGTCTGTCCTGACTCTCTGCTGTTGGCTTCACTGTAAAGGAATAGTTTTCTTAAATCATTGAACAAATCTAAATTTATCATTTTGATGAACTGATTCAAAGGAGTCACTAAAATGACTTAAAATCCATCAAGTCAGTCCTATAAGAAATGCCTAAACAATCTTCTACAAATGAATCTTTTTGGTGAACTAATTCAAAAGATTCACTGACGTTTTAAAACCCATCAAACACACTACTGTTCAAACGTTTGGGATAAAGTCTCTTATGCTCAACAAGACACCATTTATTTCACCAAAAAACACAGTAAAAATAGTAATATTCTGAAATAATTGTTCAATTTAAAACAACTGTTTTCTATTTTAATATATTTTAAAACGTAATTTATTCCTGTGATGCAAAGCTGAATTTTCAGCATCATTACTCCAGTCCTCAGTGTCACATGGTCCTTCAGAAATCATTCTAATATGCTGATTTGCTGCTCAAGAAACAAAATATTATTAATGCTGAAAACAGTTGTGTTGCATAATATTTGTGTGGATTCTTTGACCCCAAACTTTTGAACGGTAATTACTAACAAATCAACAATCAAATCTAATCTTTTTGTGAACCGATCCAAAAGAGTGACTGAGATGAATCAAAATGCTAAAAACAGAACAGTTTTACATTGCATGTTTCAGTAGCCATAGAAAAAAATATTTCGGAATTGTTTGCATTCACATCGCAGAAAACAATCCCATCATGCTGAAATTGCAGCAGTGCGGGTCATCCATCTATCTGTCCTGGTTTCTTTCGGCCTTAATTCATAATATATAAACAAAGCTCTATGTCTCTCGGTTATCTTCTTGATGTAGACTCTGATAGATGTTCTCCTTCATTACAGTATACATATGCCCAACTGCAGCTAAGCAAACACAGCATGCAGCTGCAGGCAAGAAATCGCACATTAGGTCAGCATTATTTATTTGTCTACAGCTAAGATGTAGTATACTTCTATGGTGCAATATATATATATGACACAATTGCCTTGGCCTGATGTCAATAAAGCAGCTTATGGAAAGAGATTGCAGTGGAACGACCTGGAGGCACTGAACAAGCACATGGCAATGTATGTACACATGCTTTGTTTTCATTATGTGATTTGACAGCGATTATGTTGCTCACCTTGTATCAGAGGAATGAGTATGATATGTGGAAATGAATTATTAAAAACGGACAAGAAGATAGAAGAATATTGCACAGTCCAGTCTCACAAGAGAAACGCTGCTGTACCATCAAAACCATTTTTTCCTTGTTTTAGAGGAGTCTGAGTGATGTAGAGGATATTGATATTGTAGAGGATATATGTTTTGTTTAAAAAACAAAACATATATCCCCATAATCACATGATTAAAATGACCCATCCTGGGGAAAATTTTTTAAATTCATTCAAAAGCAATTGAGATTTTTCCTCAAATATTTTTCTATTTAAATATATTTCTATTCTATTTCTGTATGTTTTCTTTTTTTCTCCACAATGGCGTACATAATACATGATATGACTTTAAAATATAAGCCATGGAGGTATACAAATCATGTAATTTCATTTATTATAAATCTTTGGAAGCTTTTCCAGCAGCCTTGCTTCCTGAAGTATTTTTCCCATTATTATTTTTTTTTTTCCATTTGGATACAAAAAAAAAAATAAAAATCTTATGATAAGTCCTTAAAAAAAGAAAGCTGCTCTATAATGAGTGACAACATTACCAATCTTGATTAAATCATAAAAAAAATTTAAAAAATCATATACATAGGCTACATAAGTAATTCTAGAGTGCATGGAGACTTGGCATTTTTTCCGGATTATGGATAATGCATTCCTTCAGAGGGAATAACAATTTTTTAAACAATAAACTTGAAATCGCATTGACTTGTAGCATCTACAGAATCATATATCATCACTAAATCTTACCACACTCAGTTTGTCTTAAAAGGTTTACACTTTATTGCTAAAATCGGTTTCTCTATGGAGAAAATGAATGAGGTTTTTACCTCATTTCTGCCTGTGATTTGTTACATCCACATGTGTATGGATGCTTTACAAGCCAGTATTATCCTGCAGTAATTCACTGCCTAAAAGAGCCCTAACGCTGATGGAAAATTGGAGCTTGCGTAGTAATAAAGAATTTATCTACATGTTCAGCAGGCCACGTTCCAAACTAAATGGATAGAAGAAAAGAACTCCGTCAGTAAAGTGGCCTAGTTCCACTTACAGTTAATACTTAACCAGCTGACATGGTGAAAGAGAGCTACATTAAGCATTACAGTATTTGAAAATGAATAAACTGGAAGAGAACCTGTCCCATCTGAAAAAAGGTCAGTGTAATTTATGGGCCCTTGGAGCATTAACCTGTCTGGTTTAATTTACCAAGCAGGTTTGCATTTTGACTGAGGGCTCGTGGTTTTTTACTACCCAATATATCTATGTCGAACTCACTCCCCAGTTAGTGACGAGAGCTGATTACCACTGATATATCAGAGCCAAGTTGGTGAAAGTGAAGCACCAGAGAGAGAAAATCAGTTCATGCACACCTGTTATTACACATATCCATACAGGCATGTTTAACAAGGCCAGACAGCAATTACAAGTAATAAATGACAAGAGGGCAAAGTATCTATGACTTTAAAACTACGCCGACTGGCCCAGCACCCACCTCCAGCCTTTCACTCCTGTCGCGTAGCTGACGAAGATGTAGAGGCCTGCAAATGAGACCGAGTGACTAACGCTGACTTCATTTCTGCCTCATCCATCTTGCTGTGGTTATCAGAGCTCAAAGTCAGATCCTCAGAGCAGTGGCTACAGTGAAAACCAAGTAGAAACTTGAGGGAGTAAATCAAAAATGAGGACACACATCCCAGGACGGCTTATGAATTGACTGATTGGACAGGTAGGTGTGTGTTTTGTTTATTTTTACAACACAATTTTACATAATCCAATTATTAAAACAAAAAAGAAAAAAGAAAAACACATTTTTAATCGTGCATATTCCTATAGTCAAGATTCTTCTTAACAGAGTTCAAGCACTAAATGGACAGTTCACAGAAAATGTCATTTAAATGTATTAATTCCTTGTATGATCATGGATGTTAAAGCTGATCTTTTCCATAAAGCAGAAGAAAGAAAGTCATACACGTTTGGAACAACAAGAGGGTGAGTAAATGGTGACAGAATTTTAATTTCTGAGTCACTTGCTGGTCTTAAAACCTCTTGTTAGTAGTTCTAGTGTCTAAGAATAACACTATCAATCAGTTTGTACATTTCTTTTTACATTTGTAATTATTCCATTCCAGAACTGAGTGATTTCGGAACACTCAAAGTTCTGGTTCTGGAACGCCGCTTGCTGAATTGCATTAAAAGACCTGAACAAGCTGTTCTATAAAAAGTAAATATTAAACATGTAAATACTGAACTGTATTAACAGTTCCATGCATTATTATATTTCGCTTTCTTATTGGCCCAGTTAAGACAGGCTGCTGGGTTTCCATTTGGAGCAAGACATATTACATTAGCGCTCCTGACATACATTCGCTAGTTCCATTACTACGAGAACAGCACAAGTGTCCTTAATAACTATCTTCAGAGAGGAATATTAGATCTGAATACTTCAAAGCACCCTCTCGGAAAAAGTAGGAGGGAGAGTTTCATCTCTGTCCTATGATTCAACTATTCCCATTGTCTTTCAAATACTTCATGAAAAGCCTTAAAGACAGAGTCTGTGTTGGCTGCTAATTGCCTGCATATCTGCGAAGCGTGACAGTCTCATTTGCAATACAAAAATTTAACACTGCAGTCAGCCAGAGTGCGAAAAGGCAAAACGAGACAAGTCCAAGATGAAAGGATTTTAGCTGGCGGGGAGAGAAAGAAAGAGACACGCAGAGAGAAATGCAGCGGTGCTGGGGGAGACTGTTTGGAAGGAACTTATTGGATCAAAAGGGAAGGTCATGGTAAACTCTATCACCGCTGCTCTAATGCAACAACTTTGCATAAGACAATTTATATAAGTCACATTAGATCAGAGAGATGAAATATTAAATTAGGACAAGGGTATGAGGAAAAGTAAAGGTAAAAGAAAAACTAAACAGATCCAACACTCCAGACACTCCACACAATCACAATCCAGACATTAAACGTAAATTGTAAAATAGTCAAATTAGAAACTGTGCTTTATGCACAAAACTAAGCACTACCTGTCAGATGTAATTAAGAGCTGGAATAAATACATTACTTTTAAATCTGGAACAGAATTTATAACTCTAGGCATCATACACTTGCTGACTTTGTAAAAAAAAAAAAAAAAAGAATGTGTGTTCTAAAATCAGTTCAAATATCAAACATGTTCTACCCATCATATACTATGCAATTTTCTATGAGGTACAGTATGTCAACTCAAATCTTTAAACTGACCAGTGTTGGTCAGTGTTGTCTGCGGTTTTCCCGCAGAATTGGGCTACCTTTAAACTGTTGCCGCGGGTTTTTTAGTCCCCAGAAACGTGATTTCTACCAAGGTGGAACCCCCGGAAGGAGGTTTTGAATGCAATTTTGGAGCAATTTTGAAGGGATTGTTGATTTTTGGGTATGACTTGAGCTGTTTTTGTTACGCAGACCCGGCAACCCTGAAACTGGCTGATTTTCATCAAATTGCCCAGACTGAAAATCGGGGCAAAAATCGTACAGTATATTCCAGCCTTAATAACATGTACTAGAAACTGCTGGGGGTCTAGCGCTTATCTATGGAAGCCCATTTCCGCCACTGAATAAAAAATTACTTTTGTGTCACAATTCTGACTTTTTTTCCTGCAATTGTGAATTTACATCTCGCAATTCTGACTTGTCAGACTTCTCATAATTGTGAGATATAAACTTGAAATTGCGAGTTATGAAGTCAGAATTGCAAGACATAAACTCGCAGTTCCGACATTTGTCAGAATTGCATGATATAAACTCGCAGTTGCAAGAAAAAACTCAGAATTGTGAGATGTAAATGCGCAATTCTAAGAACTAAAGCAAGAATTGTGAGATATAAACTTACAATTCTGACTTTTTTCTCAGAATTGCGAGTTTATATCACAATTTTTGAGAAAAAAAAATGTCTGAATTGCATGAAAAAATGTCTGAAATGTCAGAATTTGCAAGATATAAACTCGGAATTGCGAGACAAAAACTCACATTTGCGAGAAAAAAAGTCAGAATTGCGAGATGTAAACACAATTGTGAGAAAAAAATTCAGGATAAAACTTGTATTCACCTTTTTTCATTCAGTTGCAGAAACAGGCTTCCATACTAATCTAATGCTTATGTTCTAAGAACAAAAAGTCAGAATTTGCGAGATATAAACTCGGAATTGCAAGAATGAAAAATTCAGGATTGTGAGATATAAACTCACAATTACCTTTTTTTTTTTTTTTTTTTTTTTTTTTATTCAGTAGCGGAAACGGGCTTCCATACTAATCTATGCTTATGTTCTAAGAACAAAAAGTCAGAATTTGCGAGATATAAACTCGGAATTGCAAGAATAAAAAATTCAGGATTGTGAGATATAAACTCACAATTACCTTTTTTTTTTTATATTCAGTAGCGGAAACGGGCTTCCATACTAATCTAATGCTTATGTTCTAAAAACATTTTCCTAATGTTCCTATTAAGTTACACAAAAAACATTTCTGAAAGTTCTTTAATCTTCAAAACCACCATTTTTTAAGGATAGTCCACCAAAAAAAAAAAAAAAAAAAAAAAAAAAAGGTGTCATCATTTACTTACCCTCAAGTTATTCCCAAACTGTTTGCATTTCTTTCTTCTGTGGAACAAAAGAGAAGATATTTTGAAGAGTATTGGTCATTGTCTCATTGTCTTCCATTCCATTTTTGTCCATACTATGGAATTCAATGGGACCCGAAACAGCTTGATTACCAACATTCTTCAAAATATTTTCTATTGTGTTTATTCAGGTTTGGAATTATATGTAAGGGGAGTAAATGATGACACTGTGTTTTGGGTGGACTGTCCCTTATTTTATTTTTTTTTCTTGGTTATATGAACACTCCAAACAAAGTTTGCAGAATATTAGCCATTATAAGCAGGCAAGTTTCTGCTGTTTGTTGGTTGTCTAAAACAACCATCTTCATCAGAAAGACCATGCTGGTTTATCTGCTTCATAAAGCATCGCTGCTGTGGAAATCCATGGAAATCCATGATTCATGTTCTAACCTGGCCTTTTAAGCAGGGACTCTTTTACTTATCACCTTCTCCATCTTGCCCAGTGATTCCAGCTTCTCATTACAGTGCCACGTAACCCCTGCCGTCACCACGGCAACACGGCCGACGTTGTAGCTCGCGGTTCTGCAGAGCAACAGAAGTCGGATGTAGCGCTGCAGGGTTTCCAGCAAATCCATCACACTAAACGGATCCAACATACAGTCACCATCTAAAAAAAGACCCTTCAAAGGAGCTGATGGATCAGAGGTTTGATGGGAGATTCATCACTGATTCTGCTCAGGTAACATTCAACAGAGTGGGTAAAAATTCACAGAAGTGCTGTGGCATACTGAAAGTAAAATCACTGGGTATTGCCGGTACAGATGTCAAAGTTCTGCAGCATGACATTTACAGCTTTTAATGACAGGAAAAAACACCTGAACATAGGATAATCCCACAGTGACTGCAGTGATTCATGCAAACCTAGAAATCATTAGTCCTAAATACTTCAGTGGTTTGATGAGTTTCCTTGATTCAGCAAAGCAAATCAAAAACAAACCTGAGATGTATCCTTATTTACTTACAGAGTTCAAAATTATGGATAAAAGGATCTAGAACTCAACTCATGTTTTTCTACAGCCCAGGCTCACTGGAAAAATGCCTGTGGCTAAATTGTATTTATTAAAATTATATTATGTTGCTTCTTGAATGTTTTGAGACACTTTAAAAAAAAATCCCACAGATGAAAAGTTACGCATGTTTAGAATGACATATGGATAAGTTAACAATGACAGAATTTAAAGAATTAGTTTACTTCCAGAATGAAAATTTCTTGATAATTTACTCATCCCCAGGTCATCCAAGATATTCTTGTCTTTCTTTCTTCAGTTGAAAGTTTTTTGAGGGAAACATTCCAGGATTTTTCTCCAAATAGTGGACTTCAGTGGTGGCCAATGGGTTGAAGGTCCAAACTGCAGTTTCAGTGTAGCTTCAAAGGGCTCTACATAATCCCAGCCCAGGAATAAGGGTCTTATCTAGTGAAACGATCAGTCATATTAATATATATATATATATATATACTTTTTACTTACTTTTAGTCATTTAGCAGACGCTTTTATCCAAAGCGACTTACAAATAAGAAAAAGTAACAAACTAAAAGTCAAAACTCTGTAAATACTATATAAACACACACATTTAAGAAAATAAAGAAATTAAATAAAAATGAAAAATGCATACAACATTTCAAAAACTAAACATTTAAATGAAAACAAAAAAAGTAAAGCTGAAAACTATTTAAAATATTAAAACAACAAAAGGTATGAGTATAATAATGCTTCTAACATAACACTAAGCCAAACACCAAAAACAACGACATGTGTATGTACAGCCACACACATATACATATACATACATATAAAAATAAATTCAATATATATATTATTTCATTTCCATGTAGTATGAAGTACTAAAATAACTAAAATTAAATAAAACTATAACTTAATAAACAACCAATACAGACATCAACACTGAGCCAAACATACTTGTTTTAAAAACAGCAACAACAACTTACTAACACATAGTAAGAAACGGTTATAAAAACTGAAACAGAAGTGAAACAAGTAGTAGGAAAGAGGAAAAATTTAACATTTAACATTAAAATGGGACGTTTTCTGTTGTCAGAGCGCGCGCGCGCGCGCGCTTTCTCTCGCTTTCTCTACACAAGGGCGTGTCCCAGGTCGTTGCCATGGAGACAAATCGAAACCATTAATGCTGTGGTGTGAGTTAGCGAGAGTGCTCTAATCGCGGGAAGAATAAAATGGATGGTAAAAAAAAAAAAGTGCCTGGAGGAGCTGAAAAAACAGGTTAAAAAAAAAAAAGGTATTTGGAGGATGACGCGGCCAAATGTGCCAAACTGACAAATGTTTTTTTTTTCAAGAAGACAATCGAGCACACGTGAACTGGCGACTCAAGGTACAGTGACTAGCAACATTTACAGTTATGCATTTGGCAAACGCTTTTATCCAAATGACTTACATTGAAGGAACAAAGTTGCAGAAACCAGCGCACTGCTTGTTGTTGGTGATGCTGTAAGGCTTTGCCAATTTAAGTTCTGAGTGTAAACCAAAACCTGTGAAGAATGGTAGAAGGCCTTTCTTTTTCTTTCTTTCTTTCTTTCGAGATGATTTTCCATTTAGTTATTGATGACTGCTTGGCAGCTTTCAATTTTGAATTGAACTTTTTTTTATAATGTTACAGTTGTATGTTTTGTAGCAGAAATGTTTCAAAAATAATTTATTTCATTATTTTATTTATTACATTGACATGGATATAAAAAAAAAAACAATAGTGCAAAAAAGTATATTTCTGACTGCACTACTTTATTTTTGTTTGAATGCAAACCATTTTTTTCAATAATGTAACAGTTGGACTCTTTGTTGCAGAAAACTCAGTATGTGATTTGTTATTGATATATATATGGCCATATTTACATTATTCATATTTTTATTGAAACATGTCAAAAATAAATATAACAGGATAGTAAGAACAGATCTGTCACTTCACCCAGGCTGAAAATGGATCCCACTCCGGCCCTGTATATATATATATATATATATTTATTTACTTACCACAAATGCTCAACTTGCACTAGACCTGCATTGCACAACTTCACGCATTACGTAATCAAGGTGGAAAAGGCACACGCAGTTAGTTCTTTGTCTTTGTACTTTGTGTGTGTTGTTTTTTTGTTTGTTTTTTTTTTGGTTTTTTGGGTTTTTTTAAAGTTAGGGCGAAAATCTCATTTCTCCTCCAACTTCAAAATCATCCGACACATTGTTTTACCTTTTTTTAGGCGTTTGACTTCTTTGCATGTTTGCTTTGTAAACACTAGGATGGTACTTCTGCCTAATGTGCATGATTATGTAATGCGTGAGGTCGAGCTAGTGGAAGATTAGCATTTGTGGTTAAAAAAGTATATAAATTTGTATTTTTCTTTAAAAATTACCAATTGTTTCACCAGATAAGACCCTTAGACCCTCTTGGATGACATAGGGTTGAGTAAATTATCAGGAAATTTTCATTCTGGAAGTGAACTACTCCTTTAAGATAGCTCTATCTCTTTCCTTAAGACATTCTTACACAAAACCAGATTAAAGGTGAAAAAAAGTATTTCAAGAAGGTAACGCTGCTTTCTAAATTAAAAATACAAATATACTGACCCAGGTGAAAAACAAGTGCACTTCCATAATGTACTTATTTTCACGCACTAATTTTGTACTTAATATACTAAAAATGTCTCTTCAGTACCTCTTAAGATAAATTTAAGATCATCTAAGTGTACTCAACTGTTCTATTTTGAGACACCATGAATATGAACTAAATTGCGCTTTTAACATACTATCTCTGTATTTAAAAAATGTATTTAGTTACCACTTGTGGCACACTTGAACCCATCTTTCATACACTAGTACACTCAGGTGTACTACAAGTGGTAACTAAATACATTTTTTAAATACAAAGATAGCACTTTAAGTACATTATGGAAGTGTACTTGTTTTTCACCTGGGGAGGTCATTAGACAGCAATGTACAATAGCGGTCAAAAATGTCCAGCCTTTTAAAAATTGCTTCTAAATCTCTCATTATGCTATATACTATCACCAAATCTTGGACTTGTTATTTTTTGTCAGCTTGTTTTCTCTCAATTAGCATGGGCTTTATATTTCTCTTTAGATCTAATTTGTCATTGGCCTCATTGATCTGAGCTTATTTGACTCAGTTTATGGAGAAAAAGGCATTATTTGTGGATAATTTTGGAAATGTTCACTCAAAAACTGAAGTGCAGCTAAGATTGATAAGGCCCACAATCAATCATTTCCAAGAAAGAAATAAAGAACCTGATAAAAAAACTGAACCCGATATTTGGTAATAATATAACATAATGAGAGATTTACAAGCAATTTTTTGTAGACTGGTCAGTTTTGACGGGCAACATCACAAGAAAAACTACTTGTTCTCCTCTAAAGAACCTAGGAGATGGACAGACATCACTATTGGCGCTTTTCCACTGCGTGGTACGACTCGGCTCGGCTCGGTTTAGAACGGCACAGCACGGCTCAGTTCGGCTCGGTTTGTGTTTCCACTGCAGTTTAGTACCGTTTTAGAGTGGGCGGGATTATTCACGTGTTGTTATAGTTGCGCCGCCTCTACTGCCGTGACTCCTGAAAAACTTTTTAATTCCGCGTCGCTCCATCAAGATCTCGCTGGATCCACTCCTCGGCTATCAACGAGAGGAACGTCTGTATCAACAGACAACGAAACAGCCATTTTTTGGTGAAAGGTGTGCTCATTCAAAACAGTTGCGTTCGATCCTTCGCTGGCTGTGCTTATTTAAATCTAGCGGGTCTGTTGTGTCTCGTGCCACAAGTTCAATGATGCAGGCAGTGACGATTCTCTCCGGCCAATCAATGATCAGCTGCGTTTACACGTCATGTTTTGGTAACGGTACGGCTCGCTTGGAACCTCAGCCGAGGTGGTACTAAAAAAAGTACCAGGTACCAGGTACTGTACCCAGTGGAAAACCCCCCAAAAGTGTGCCGTACTGAACCATACCGTGCCGTACTATGCAGTGGAAAAGCGCCATATGACAACTGCACACACACACAAACACTCATCAAAGGGTCATGATCTATGGGATGACACCATAAACCTATAATCCTATCATGAGTTTGTTCCTCCAGTATTTGGAAGGGAGTAAATAGAAAATAGAAAACTAATTGAAATTAGTTCATAACTATGACAGAAAAGCAAAGATGGTCAAGACCAGTTTTACATTTTGAGTTGAGAAAGCCTTTAAAAGTCTATTACTTTAAAAATCTTTATACATATCTTACAGACTAAAACTGCATTTACATTTCATTATATTTAATAATTTTATGGACCAGAATGGAAGAACTTTCTATATTACATAAATGATATAATATGTATATTTCAAATTACATTTTTACTTAAATTTGCAGATTAAGTTTAATTTGCCATAAAGATCTATTGTTCATCCTCTTGGTTTCTTTAATTTCTAATAGCACCATCCACCAGCTGTTTATATTATTTGTTCCAAATGTCTTCACGAGTTGGCAGCAGAATTAATACCAGACATGCTGAGGTTGAGAGAAGAGAATAAAGCTCTGGTAATGTGTTTTGTAATGCATTGGTTATACTTCACAGTCAAATAAAAAATAGATACAAAAAAAAAGAAAGAGACATTCACCGCTTTCAGCCACCAGACTCTACACGTCACCTCAAATTGGATTTTTTTTTTCTTCTGCTGACAGCATTCGTTATGCTTTCCACCTCCATCCTGTTCATCATTTATTTATTTTGGCAAACAAGGAGCCTTTTCAGAGAGTTCTACCACGTGCACACACACCTGGAAAGATTGAGTGCGACAGGACGGAAAGATGTACGGACAGACAGATGGACACAAACAAACAGATGAAGAGAGCTCGGCTCTGGGAAACTGAATGCCTCACGCTGAAAGAAAGACAGCAGAGAGGAGGAGAAAGAGAAAAGGAGTGTCAGGGTGAGAGTCTGAGCAATTCATACATCTGTTAAGGTAAACCCCCAATTTTCCTTCTTTGTGTCCCCTTTCAGAAGCAATTAGTGAAGCAGAGAGCATCAAACCAACAGGAAAAAGACGTCTGGGTTCCAACTGCTGTCAGCTAATGAAAAGGTGTCACTGATGGAGAGTGCAAGAGCTTGATGCTGTGCCTTTTCCCTTTCTTTTCACAAGTAGATGACCATCGATCATTCTGAGAAAGTCAGAGAGAGGAGGAAAATCGGAATCCAGTTCAGTGATTCGGTGGATCACGTGCAGCCTGAGACATTAGCATGTCTCTCCATGTGATGAATCACAGTCTGTGAAGCGGAAAAGTGCTTCATCATTGCTTAGCTGTGACTGACAGCATGTGCTAAAGATTTACACATCTAAAGACTGACTGGAAAGACTGTGTTCCTTAACAATCAAGAAAAGATGAAAAAATGGGTGCAGAAAAATCACCTTTTGTATATACTGAACCTCTAACCTGACTCGGTGGCTCTCAACTGGTTTTGCTTCAGATTTTAAATCTGACATAAGACATTTTGACAAGATATGTGAACTTTTGACAATTTTGTAAATGCATAAATGACAACAGATAAGCAACAAATATTGTACTAGCCACATTTATTGTGATTGCAATCCATGTTGAGGTCATAACACAATATGAAAACCACAGAATTATTTACTTGAATTACCATCTGAAAAAATTGAAGCAATGTTCTTAACTTACAACAAATATAATACTAAATTATAAATGATACAAATTTACGATACACACACACTCGTTTATGGAAACCATGGTTCAAAAAGTGGAACAGCATTTATTTTAAACAGAAATTGTTTATAACTAGTGCTGTCAAACAATTAATCATGATTAACTGCATCCGAAAGTTTTTGTTCACATAAAATATGTGTATTTATTATGTGTATATAAATACACACAAATGCATGTATATATTTAAGAAAAATATGTTATGTTTGTATATTAAATATATTTATACATAATATAAATTATATGAATATAAATATATACATGTAAATATTTTCAAAATATATACTGTATGTGTGTGCATTTATATATGCATAATAAATATACAAAGCATACAAACATATATTATGTAAACAAAAACTTTCTTTTTTTTTGACGCAATTAATTGCGATTAATCGTTTGACAGCACTATTTATACCATACTAAGGCCTGGTTTCACAGACAGGGCTTAGACTAAGCCAGGATTAAGTCTTAGTTCAACTAGGGAATTTAAGTAGCTTTTCTAAATGTGATTTAGAAAAAAACCTTACTGGTGTGCATCTTAAGACAAAACAATAACACTGACGAATTTTAAGATATGTCACTGCAACTGGCTTTCAGTTAAAACAGCTCAAACATGCATTTTAGTCCAGGACTAGCTTAAGCCTTGTCTGTGAAACCGGGGGTAAATGTCTTTATTATCACTTTTAATCAATTTAATGCATCCTTAGCTTGTTGAATAAAGTATTCATTTCTTCTACAAAAAAAAAAAACAACAACAACAAAAAAAAACAATTACTGACTGAACTTTAGAACGACACTCACACTCATTTTACTTTTACCGACCATCAATGTTTCTATCAAAGTCTCATATAACCCTGGTTTAGAGTATCCCTCAAAAAATAGAAAAGAACAGACTTAGTTTAGACTTAGTCTAGTTTATGCTGGTTTGGTTCTGATCTCAGTGTCAGGTACAATACAAACAGCATTTGATGCATAAACTTTGCTACACAAATAAACGCCATGAAAATGTACATGTAGATATTGGATATGTCTGTGACATAACGTCATTACTACTATTCACACACTGTTTTGAGTGCATGCAAAAACTACATTGTTCCTAGAATCGATTCTCAGACAAGTCCTTCTCTTTTAACACCTTATCACTTTATTTATTAAAAAAAAGCAACACACTTTACAGACTTCACAACAATACTTGCTTCTACTTAGAAAATGAAAACTACACAAAATGGTATTTGTGCAACCCTGCTTGTCAAGAATGTAGACAGCAACAGCATAAAACTAAAGAATCGGCAACTGAACACAAATCTCACAGGTTAATAGAGCTGTCAAAAACACAGCTGGACTTTTGGGCCAAATCTATTCTAGACCAGCTTCCATTCTTATGCAATTTATGATTCTAGTTATTTATTAAAGAATGACCCTACGCAAGAGTGCCGAGAGTTCATAGAGTGGCTGTTTGAGTCACAGCACGCTGCTACAGGAGTTTCGCCCCCTGTTGTGTTGACGCTCAATATCCAAAACTGGTGCTTAATATTTCATGGGTGTGAATGCAGGCCATTGGCATTTTGACTTCAGACACCTCAATGTGCCTTCTCTGCCCCTTTTCCTTTCACTCTTTTTCTACTTTCCCCTCCCCGTCGGCAGGCTGTCCTCCCCTCGGCTCGAATCGAACAGCAGCTCTCTATCATTAAGACAGTCTTTTATGCCTGCAGCATCGTGATTGCTTTGGCTACTGTTGAGGCTTCCCCTACCCAACTCAATCTTTTCCACATCATGTGTTTACTCACATTGATCTCCAATCGTCACGACCATTCAAAGGTGGATTATGGGATCTAGAGCGGACTATGTAAATGTGTTGAACAGACATAGATCTGGACAACAGGATCTATGAGGAAGAGCCTTAAACTGATCCCTGACCTCACTTTATGACTTTTAACTGAATAGAATACACACATCTCAGAGACTTGCGATACATTCAAGATCTACATTTTATCAGTTCATTCATTCCCTTGGCATTGCACCATGCTTTACAATTTGAGCTACAGGAATGCTAATTCTATATATGCACTTTTTTAATTCAGCAAAGATGCATTACGAAAGTTACAGTAAATTTATAATGCTATAAATGCTGTTATTTTTAACTTATTCTAGTATCACTGATATACCATTAGTTTTGTTTTTTTGTTTTTAAGTATTTTGAATTATATTTCATTTTTATATTTTCTCTTTTCCTTAAAGTTTTAGTTTTGTGTGTGTATTTTTATGTTATTTTAGTACTTTTAGTAGTTTATTGTATTTGAATTAGCTTTTTTATGGTTGTAAAAATAATAACCTTTGTTTTCACAAAAATATTAAGAAACACTTCTAATAAGACATGTTTCTTGAGCACCAAATCAGCATATTAGAATTATTTCTGAAGGACCATGTGCGTACTGAAGACTGAAGTAATGGCTGCTGAAAATTCAGCTTTGCCATCACAGGAATAAATTACATTTTAATATATTAAAATAAATAGTTATTTTAAATTGTAAAAATATTTTCACAATTTTTCTGTTTTAATGTATTTTTGATCAAATAAATGCAGTCAAGGTGTTCGGTCAAGAAGCTTCTGACCAAAAAAAAAAAAAAACTTACCAACCCCAAAATTTTGAACAGTAGTTAATTTTAATATATATCCATATAAATCTGCAAATTATCATTTTTATACATGCTAAAATTCTTGCTGATTTTGCCCACCATCATGCATTTAAAACTCATGACGGAGCGATCTTGAAAAAGGCTTTAAAGAGAAAATGGAAAAAGACAAATTCTCTACACTCCAGACAAAATCCTGAAACGGTGCTTCCCACTTTGACTTGCCATTTTCATTCTTTCTATAACTGTAAGTATTAATGATAAAATTGTTAAGAAGAATAAAACAAGCTGATGGTGTCAGCAGTGGAGCTACGGAGCCCCTTAGAGCTCATGGTGGTGGAAAGATTTCGGGGTGGGTGAAAAAAATTCGGGGTGGGAGGAAAAAATATTTTTTCAAATCTTTTGCGTTCTCTCGCAAAACTTTTGCGTTCCCTCGCAAAACGATTTTTTAAAAAAAGTTTTGTGAGGGAATGCAAACATATTTGCGAGAGAACGCAAACATCTTTGCGAGGAAACGCAAAAGTTTTGCGATAGAACGCAAAAGATTTGAAAAAATATTTTTTCCTCCCACCCCGAATTTTTTTCACCCACCCGAAATCTTTCCACCACCATGAGCTCTAAGGGGCTCCGTAGTGGAGCAGATCTACATGTGTCATTTCTAGTGGTTGTGTAACTGCAGGGAAGAGTGTTTTGATTGATGAGTACAGTGTGCGGTAAACGCTCTCCTCCACAACGTGTCCGTGTACAGTGGGATACCGGAGCGGGTCACGGGCCCGGCGCCAGCGGGCAGATCAGGTGGACTAGGCACAGTCTGTTGTCTGCTGTGAATCAGTAACAGGTTCAAGCGGGGGCACGGCTTGTTAATAAACCACCTGTCAAGCGAGTGATGGAGCGATGTTATGGAAGGAAAATTAGGAATAATACAAGAACAGAATAAACAAAAGCAGCATACAGTATGTATATCACTCTTTTTTCACAACATTTGTAAATGATAGGAACAAATGGTCTCTGCAATGACTTTCCTTTCATCTTAATCCATCGGCACTTAAGGTTTCAGTAGGGAAGATGGCCAAACTTGCATTATACTGGCTTTATTCTGCATGCAATCATGCAGTGATTTCCTATGCATCTTTGTTCTCTTTTAATTCGTGGCTGTTTACTTGTCTTTGGTAAGCTTGGATTTACTTAGGCTAGTATTATTTTTTTTGTTATATTGAAATTAGTAACAAGAATTATGAAAATTCAGTGCATCAAAAATGTTGATGGGATAAAAATCTTATTTAAAGCTATATATATATATATATATATATATATATATATATCATTATTGTGATGGGGGGCCCTGCAGTAAGTCATAGCCCCAGGGCCCAGTGAGGTCTTAATGTGGCCCTGTTGGTACCTAAAAGTAAAATGATTAAAAAATACTATTGTTAATTGAAATAAAGTTTAAATAATATAAAGATGATGAAAATTTAAAAGAAAATGCAACTAAAGCCTGGAATACACTACGCGATTTTTGCCCCGATTTTCTCCCGATTTTCCAGTCTGAACAAGTTGACGCTAGTTGAGAAAAGTCAGAGCCAGTCTGCAGATCACAGCTGACAGATTCCACAGAAAATCGGGTAGTGTATGATGATCACAGACTCACAGTTTCTTAGCTTCAGACTGTGATTCATCAGTCGGAGGATATCAAACATGTTTGATATTTTCAGCCGATTTAGAACACATATTGTTTTCATTGTCATCGTCTCCTAGCAACAAGGTGCACACGTTTCTGCATGAGTTCGTTGTGATCGGAACAACTTTGAAGTCTGTTGTGAGTGTATGATCTTCAGTACGTAGTGTATGATGCCCAGTTTTCCTTTGTCACTATTTACAAAGTCGGTAAGTGTATGATACCTAGTGTTTTAAAAATCTGTTCAGATTTTAAAAGTCGTGTAGTGTATTCCAGCCTTAACTTACAATACACTCTTAAAAAAAAGGTTCTTCATGGCTCTTTGGGAGGGTGTATGGTTCCATGAAGAACCTTTAATATCCAAAGAACCTTTCCATTGCACAAAAGGTTCCTTTGTAGCACAGAAAGGTTCTTTGTAGCACAGAAAGGTTCTTTATAGCACAGAAAAGGTTCTTTATAACACAGAAAGGTTCCAGAGACTATTTAATGGTTCTTCACACTCATCATGTTGTAAATATTTTTGTTTCTGGAAAGTGAGATCAAGTGAGCTAAATTGTCCTGTCTGGTCCAGAACTCCTTCCAGACTCATTTTCTATTTGTTGCATTCAATTACAGTGTAATAAAAAGTATTAATTTTGAGTTATATAAATTTGTGCTGTTTATTAATTTAAAAAGACCAGTAGATCCTTTTATATCTATTATCTATTTTAATGCTGTTTTGCATTACTCAAAAAATTATTAGGCTAGTTATTTAAGTTTAGCATAAAACATACTGCAATCATGTTTTAAAATGGAATAAAAAGGCTGAGTGATACAAAATTTTAAAATATGATAGTGCCACTTTGTCCCACTATCCATTTTGCCCCCATATATTAATTGGTCATAGAACTATAAAATGAGTTTCAAATTCGCGATTTAATAAAGATTTAATGTGATTTTAAGTTGTTTATGTAGTGTTCTATTAGAGGTTTATTTATGCAAATGCTGCGTGACTTTGGCGCGCGCGCTGAATACCGGAGTCTCATTCAAACGCTGCAGCGGAGGGAGTCGCCATGGAAACGGGCCGACAACACAAACTGACAACCATAAATCTCCATCTCTCGCTGCTTTCATGTGAGTTTAGTCCCTAAAATTACACAAATATCACATACAACTGTTCCAGACACTTTCTTAGATGCAACTGACACGTTTCTGTTGAATATTTACTTCACAGAAAATTTCGAAAAAGTCTGTAAGCATCTCAACTGTTTTCAGGCGAGGTAAGCTAACTCAATAGCTTGAGCTCTTGTTTATGAGAGTTTGGGCTTTTAATCATCTTTATGTGTAGATGAGAGGTTTTGATAGCTTTGTAAAGGGTTTGCTGTCAGTTTGTCAATGGTTTATTGAAAGTTGTCTAACTTATTTATCCTAAAATATGCCATGCACTGTTAATCGGTGACGTCACTGACAAGGAGAGCGATTTAACTGAATCTAAAGTTAGTTCAAATTTTATCTTTCATGGTAAACAAATATTGATAAAAAAAAATGTTCTGTGGTTTCAGGAGTGATAATAATCTCTCTACAACAGAAGATAAGCTCCAAAATTTCAGAGTTTCTGAAGGGAGCTGCTGTTACAGGTGAGCTGAGGAAGCTCTTTAAATACATTTAAATATGCATTTTCTCACAACATATTTTCTTATATCACCATGCATCTGTTATATTAAAGTTATTTTAGGAAGGTTTTGACATCCAAACCTGGGGGACACAAACCTAAAAACATTAACGTTAATTCTGTTATTTTAAGAAACTGGTTTGTGTGTTTATATATATATATATATATATATATATATATATATAAACTGTTTTATACTAAATATTGTTGGCTCTGTGATAAATGGCATATTATGTTTCTAGATTCTTCTATGCTGATTGCGTGCAGCAGAGTTGGAGCAGACCTCCTGTCGGACAACATCTAAGGCCCTATGAACTATTTGACTGGTAAGTAAATCCTCAAACATACTACTGTTCAAAAGTTAGAGATTAGTATGATTTTTTTAAATGTTTTTTTTTTTATGTAAGTCTTCTGCTCACTGCATTTATTTGATTAAAAATACAGTAAAAACAGAAATATTGTAAAATATTATTACAATTTAAAATACCTCAGAAATATTGTAAAATATTATTACAATGTAAAATACCTCTTCTATGTGAATATATTTTAAAATGTAGTTGATTGCTGTGATCAAAGCTGAATTTTCAGCATCATTACTCCAGTCTTCAGTGTCACATGATCCTTCAGAAATCATTCTAACATGCTGATTTGCTGCTCAAGAAACATTTCTGATTATTACCAATGTTGAAAACAGTTTTTTGCTGCTTAACATTTTTATGGAAACAATACCATTCAAACATTTGTGGTAAGAAAAGAGAGAAATTAATACATTTGTGGTAAGAAAAAAAGAAAAAAAAAGAGAGAAATTAATTTTATTAATCAAGGGTGCATTACATTTATCAGAAGTAACAGTGAAGACATTTATAATGTTGGAAAAGATTTCTATTTACTAAATTGTTTAATAAATTTAATAAAATTCATTGTTCTTTCTATTCATCAGTGAATCCTGAAAAAGGTATCACCATTTCCACAAAAAATGTTAAAAAGCAAAAACGGTTTTCAACTGTTTTAAGAATAAGAAATGTAAAATTCTTTTAATTTTCTCTGTATTCTCTGTATATTTTCTCTGTATTCTTAAATGCAGACTTAATGCAGACTTAGTGAGCAGAAGAGATTTTTATTTGTTTGTTTGTTTGTTTTTTTCAAAAACATTGTAATGTTTCTAAAATTTTGACAGGTACTGTATAACATTGTTACCTAGTGCTTATATTGCTTAAATACCATTAATTGGATGCATTTGTGGCTAAAGATGCTGGGATAGGCTTCAGCCCCCACGACCCTAGAGAGGATAAGTGGTTTGGAGAGTGAATAGATGGATGGATGAACTTCCAAAAATTTTTGACTTGGAAACTTTGACTTTGACTTGATTTTGTTTCTATTCTTACTGCTGTTCAGCTTAAAAATACCTTTCCATTATCTTTGTTTGTCATTTTGCATCATTATACCTGTGCTATACCTATGAAAATTAAGAAACTAATGAAAGTGTCTTCTTTTTTTTTTGTTACAGGATCCTATGTACCCAGCCTCAACCATTCATCAAAAGGGCTGTGAAAGCGCAAACTCTTTGACCCACCAGTGGCAGTTTCCACGGAATGAAAAAGGGCATACTAGTGGATGATGGGGGTACTGACATTAACCTGCTGTATTCACTGTATTACACACTAGGGATGGGCATTTTTGTAAATTTTTCATTTCAAGTACTGGTGGTTTGATTTTGTCTGGATGGCATGCTGTCCTAACACTAACTAGTCAGAGCTCAGGTACCACCCAAAATGCTGCCATAACCAATCAGAAAAAGAGAAATATATAAAGTCAGGTGATCATCGAGTACTCAGACTTGACAGTGATGATTGATCATGAAAACGATGATTGCAGTGACTTTAAAAAATGATCAATCGTTGCTGTCAAGTCTGAGTACTCTAGTACTTGTGCACATCCCTATTAAACACACATACACAGTATTGAGGTATGATGTATACTGCACTGATGTATACTGTAAATGCAATAAACATTTTAATCATACATCTTGTCAAGTCTTGTTACTTCTGGATTTTCTTTTTTTTATTATTATTTTATGAACAGTCCTATTAAAGAAAATTTATAGTATGATAAATGTAAGGATATTGATCTGGAAGAAATGGGGCCATAAAGAACCTATTCATCAGTGGTTCTTTGAAGAACCTTTAAAAAGGGTTCTTTGTAGTACCAGAAAAGGTGCTTTATGGCACCAAGAAAAACACCGGTTCTTTAAAGAACCTTTCACAAAATGGTTCTTCAGGGAACCAAAAAAGGTTCTTCTATGGCATCGCCGCGAAACCCCCTTTTTGGTTCTTCCTGGCACCTTTTTTTTTAAGAGTGTAAGTGTAGGTTGGGGCACTAAAATTTTTAAAACTAAAATTGAAATAAAGCTAAATAGAAATATAAAAAACTGATTAAAAATGATCAAATCATTTAAAATAAAACAAAAAAACTGAAAATATCAAATAAAAAAATTAAAAATATTAATAAATACTATAACAGTATAGAACTAACTCTAAAATAACATTACATAAAATATACATACTATATTTTCACAATGCTTCAGTTGGTAATACATTACAAATAAAAAACATTGTAAAAGCAGTTAATGTTAACATCATAAAATTCTACTGATGAAAAATGCTCATGATGTTAGTATTTGTTTTCTGTAAATGTTACATTTGTTTCAAGCTGACAGCAAAGTTCTAGATTATGATGTTCCACAGTGCTACATTAAAAGAACTTCTCTGTAAACATCAGAACCTTTGTTTAGAGTTTCTACAAAAAGAATTTATTTATTTAACAATGTGGACAGTATATCCTAGACCAGGGGTGCCCAACCCTGTTCCTGGCGATCGACTGTCCTGAAAAGTTTAGCTCCAACTCTAACCAAACACACCTGCCTTTAATTTTCACGCGATCCTGAAGACCTTAATTAGTTGCTTCAGGTGTATTTGAGTTGGAGCTAAACTTTTCAGGACAGTCAATCGCCAGGAAAAGGGTTGGGCACCCCTGTCCTAGACATATGTTTTTACATATTCAACAACACACAGAACAACTCACCATTGTAACATTACAAATCACTGTTCCTTGTTAATACAAAAAAAGAAACAGAGCACATTTCTTCAGCAACGTTACACTAAACTATTCTACTCGCATTAGGAACATTAACATCCTTGCAACAAGAACAGAATGTTTAAAAATGTTTTCGGAACACAAATTGTGAATCTCAGTTTCTCCTTTTTCTCTCTCTCCTCTTCCTCTTGGATGTGATCTCTCTCCTGTTTCCTCTCCACACTGCAGGGGTCAGTCATTTTTAGTCAATGCGCGCGTGTGTGTGTGTGTGTGTGTGTGTGTGTGTGTGTGTGTGTGTGTGTGTGTGTGTGTCAGAGCACAAGGACCCAGGCTGTTATAAAAACCCTCCAGGGCTGTTCTGTTGGTTCCAGCATCCAGTGCCCATTTCTGGCCCCGTCCACACCTGTACCTGGTGGTGCCCCGAAGCATGTGAGGAGCATATGCCCGTGAGGGCAGCAGGAGGGTGTGTGGGCAGACAAGAGAGGTAAGGGGTGCTTTGGCACTGGAGGATAGAAGCACAATGAAAGATGCCCGATTGGTTCTCTCTCTGCAGGTTTTTAATTGGTTAGTGAGAGTACACCTGAGCCCTGTGGAGGCTGAGTGCACATAATGCCCAAAATATGCCACGTGCAGAGATCCAGCCTCAGGGTACGTCGACACATTGCCCACGCGCGGATACACAAACACAAAAACAAATCCCAAGCTCTTTCAGATAAAAGCAAATTAACAATGAAAGCAGATACTTTTATGCAATTACTCTGACCTTGCTAAAACAACAAACACCGGAAAGAACAAGATATTTCTGATGACAGAGAGCAAACAAAGTACATGAGTTTAGAAAACTAAAAACATAAAATGAAGTTAATTGGTTGGAGCATGGAATAAACTGATTTTGAATGCACTGTGTTTATATGCACCGTACACATGGCAATATAGTATTAAAAGACCCACTTAAAAGTGTTTCTTCAGCTACTTTTATATTCCAGGGATTGGGTTTTATTTGATTTTCTTTCTTTTTTGTTATATGAAGGTCACATTAAGACCTTGAAACTTTTCACCATGCCTTTATCATTTAGGTTTGATACTTATCAAATGCCTTCATGTATAGATATTTTGTTATTGACACTTTACCCAATCTTTAACTATGAAAAGCCAATTAAAAATATAAATTACCATTTATAAAATTGTGATAATCTAAACAAAGAGTGAAGTAACTGTTCAAAAGTTTGGAGTCAATAAGATTATTTTAAGGAAATTAATACTTGACAGTAAAGAGGTATAATGTTACAAAAGATTTCTATTACAAATAAATGCTTTTGATTTATTAAAGAATTCTGGAAATGTTTTCACAAAAATATTATGTTTCTTTTGCACAAAATCAGCATATTAGAATGATTAGAATGATTTCTGAAGGATCTGAAGCTAGGAATAATGACAGATTTGGCATTACATAAATTACATTTGAAATAAATTGTATATTACAATTATAAAATTAAGGTAAATATCAAGGCAGAAAATGTTATGCAATTTTATTTAGAATGTATGCAATGCTAACTATGAAAATAGCCTTGGCAAGACAATTGGGGTTTTTTTTGTTTTTTTTTTAAATACCAATTTAATATTTTTTTATTATTATTATTAAACATATTTTGACCACACATACACAGTGGCAGAAATGTTCATGGTATTTCATGTCAGCTCACTGTTGGAAAATGAAACTAGTGAGAGAGCGAACAGAAGAGCTGAAGAAACACCTTCATTTTTGCATCGCATGTATTCTGCACAAATTTTCTGAGCACGCTAAGAGAAGCATTTAGTGTCAGCATTATCATAGCAGCCTGTCAGAGAAAGACAGCAAGGCAGCTAACAAAAGAAGTTAGCCAACTCAGCTTGCCAACTCAGTGTGTAATTGCCATGTTTGCTTTGCTATCATATCTAAAAATATGCTAGAAAGGCTTCCTTCTCATTTTTCAAACTTTACTTAACAAAAGATATGAGAATTAGAAGTAGCAACCCACATTCTATCATGTGTCAACATATTAACCTCATGCTCATCCATCCTCCAATAACTACACTACAAGCAGTTTTTTTATATCTTGTTTTTTTTTCCAGTAAAAATGCTACCTAAATTCATACATGCTTAAAGAAGAAGAAAAAAAAAAACATCAGTTCAGAAAAATGTAATTTACAATATATTCTCTGAAAACAAGTTTTAATGCAGTTTCACTGAACAAGTGGCACCTTGCTGTTCTTTTACAATGTCACTTTCCAAAACCTTCACCCTCTCTGATGGATTATTCTGCAAAAAATAAAAAATAAAATAAAATAAAATCATCATACTGGAAAATAAGACAAAAAAAATTATAAAAAATTATTACAGATAATAAATGGCTCAAAGACCTCAAAAGAAATTCTGTTTTCTCTCATCCCCTATGTTTAAGCACTTTTACGAAGCGATTCATCTCTAGTTTTCTAAACCTAGATATTTAATGCATGAGCAGCGGCGTACCGGGGTCAGAAGGACAGGATGTAAAGAGTGGTTGGAATAGGGATCCCTGCTTGTTAAAATTCAGGCAGTTTCAATAAGCTGAGGCAGCGCATTCATAGTCTCTATTCATACTAGCGCCACTGTTGCCTTCAGCATTTGAAGCAGATGACTTTGAAGTCGTCAGGGAATTGTGGTCTGTCGACAGCCACGCTGATATCAGCCAATACCCTCAAAGGGCAGCAGCAGACATGTTAGAGATACCACAATACAGCATGACCTCTGCTTCATCTCGCTCTCTTATTCCACCTCCCTACTCCCTCAGCATGCGCTTTTTCTGTTGGTGTCTTTTATCCCAAAAATAGTCAATCTGCTAAAAACATACGCACAAAGACAGCTCATAATTCATGCATTCAACCAGTGGGTCAAAGTTTGGTTGGTTAGTCCAGTTAGTATGGTGGATGCCATAACTACACACCTTGCATTCAACACCTTAGGAAAATCCACAGATGTTTTTACATCTGGCTGCCAGAGTGTGGATTGACTGGCTGCTGTTTGTTGTGACAAGATGATGATAATCTCTATTATCTGTCTGAATATTCATCTCTACAGTACGGAAATGAGCGTCTAAAAACATTACTTCAATTTGAGACAGCAACAGAATGTTTACAGTACATCTACATTGCTTTTTCTTGTTTTAAACATAAAAAAAATTGTGATGTTCATGCTTAAAACAAGAAAAAATGCCTGTGGGAAAAATAATCTGTGTATCTGAAAAATACAGCTTAATTAAAAAAATTGCAGCATTTACAAAGGACACATACACGTGTTTTCTTAAATTCAGGTCAACATATAGCACGCTATGTAAGTACAGTATATGCAGTTTTGAGCAGCCTGTGCATCAGGAGCGTGCCTATGTTGCATAAAAATGCTATCTAGATAGTCAGCTCACTAGAGTTTAGACGAGAGCCGTATTGTTCCAGACATGCAGTGATGGTCGTAGTTTTTACACGACAGACTGTAACGGACTAAGCATCCATTAGTTGCGTTTCCTTCCCTTTCCCTCCTGTGGAAAATGACTTCAGGTCAGACTACTGTAGAAGCTTCGATGGTGACAGATCACACACTCTCCTGCTGTTACTATGTGTGTGTCTGTCCCGTACAGCATTATCTCCGGATGAGATAGGAAAGACACATAGCGGATCCCTGTTTAAAGGGCGAACAGAGGAGAGAGAGGGAGGCAGAGAGAAAGACCGAACGAGAGGAGAGAACATTTACTATCAGAGTCTGGCAGACAGCAGCTCTCTCAGTGTGTTCAATGCAGACCTGATAACAACACCTGCTCTCAAACCTCCTCGTTACACAGTGCCTGAAAGGTATATGTAAGGTATAACGTATAGACAGACCATCATTATCAGAAGAAGAAAAAAAATGGACATAACACATGTGGACATAAAATAGGTGATTATCTTATTTTTCTTATCTTGTAGCTTCTGCTAAGAAAACTAGTGTGACTCACTGGTCTAGAGGTAATGTTTTTGCTTTGAATATCTGAAGTTATGTTTTTCGGAATTTACTGTAGATTGTGAATCATAGAAAAGCAATAGATTGGAGTGCACAAAAAACACTGCCACTGTCACTTTCCAGCAACAATAACTACAGCAAAATATTACAAATCACAAATTCCAGGTACTGTAGATAGCTTGATAACAAAATGAAAACTCCTGTTCAAAGAAAGTCTGCTGTTACACAACAAAAGTATGTGTGTGTGTGTGTGTGTGTGTGTGTGTGTGTACTGGTTTTTGTGGTTTATGGGGACAAAATTTGTTTAATGACATGGGTATGACAGAGGTATTACAATTTGAAGGTGGTTTATGAGGACACTGCCTATGTCCCCGTAATTCAAAAGGCTTAAAAAAACATACTAAATGGTGTTTTTTTTGAAAATCTAAAAATGCACAAAGTTTCCTGTAAGGGGTAGGTTTAGGTGTAGGGTTGGTGTAGGGCAATAGCCCATACAGTTTGTACGGTATAAAAACCATTACGCCTATGGAGAGTCCCCGTAAACCACAAAAACAAACGTGTGTGTGTGTGTGTGTAATTGTCCTGTTAAATCATCTAAAATTGTCTTTTTTCAGACAATAGATATTTCACATTTGACTTTTTTCTAGACTGGAGATTTTTTCACTTATTAAGCATAAACAAGTTTTTAAAAAAAAGAAAAGAAAAAGAGAAAAATTGAGAAACATTAAAAAAGACAGTTTGAAAAACAAAAAATTGGGGGGGAAAGTGCATTAAGACAAAAACTGTCTATCCAATCTAAACAAGTCAGTGGCTTATGTAGTCTTGCTTCTCAACACAATTGAATTTTGAAGAATTTGGAGAGTTTTTTTTTTTTTTACAGGAAAACAAGGCTAAAAAGACTACTTAAAAACTCATTAAACTCATTATTTTTTGCATTTTATAGATGTCTATCCTAAAGAATGAGCTAAAATAATCACTCAAAATGCTAAAGATGACCTATAGTTTTTCATGTAATATTTATGTTATTTCAACTTTATTTACAGAGAACAAATTTTTCAACTGGCATTTACTGATTTTAGTTAACAATAACAACACTAGTTCCTTGTGAAAAAACGACTCCAACTGCACCTGAAACTGGGATTCGTTCCTGCAGTGGGAAGCTTGAAAAAAGCTTGAAAATGCCTGAAAATAGAGATGCTTGTCTATAGTCCCACAGTCACTAGTTTCTTAAGGTTCATCGCACTTAACAGTTACCCCAAAACGAATGAGAAAGAGGGAGACTGTGAAACTATGAGATTAAAAAAAAATCAAAACAGAGCACAAAAAGAAGCAAAAGGTGAGGAAAGACAGCGAAAAGGCAAAGGGCTCGAAACGTGAGGATGTGAAGTGAACAGTGAGAGACAGGAAATGAGAATCCCTCTGATAGGAGATGTAGTTTGTCTCCCCTGAGAGGTTGTTTCCCAGGTTGTTAGGAAGAGGAAATAGGCCAGGCGAGATGAAGCGCGCATACACACACAGCACATTTTTCCCCCCAACACAACATTTTATTCAAACACACTATTTATCTGAGCCACTTTCAGACAGATGTGTTTTGGCTGCGCCGTGGCAATCTGGCGTTAAAACACATGACGTACATGCACATTTGAATATGACAGTACCTCACAACGAATGCCCGAGTGGAGGAAGAAGGCACTCCATCACACACACTCACACACACCAGGGCTCATGAACATCACATCTTCTCTTCACCAAGGTGTCGTGGTTGTATCTGACAGGAGGAGCCTGAACATGGCAGGAAGCATCTGGAGTACGTGAGCATTTTCAGAGTGTGTGTTTGGATAGTTTTGAGGATCTTTGACAGCAGGGGGCCGGTGGGTGCCACGTTATAACGTCTAAATAATGAGCTCGCTGACATTATTCTGGCGAGATGAAGTCATCTGAGTGTGTGCGTGTGGGAGTCTATGTTCATCTATGCACTTCCTGTTGTTCATCTTCTAAAGCTCAAGTTCAGCGTTAGATATGGCAACTTTGAAGCGATTCTGGTCTCCCTCCGTCTCCAGTTAAGTAGGCCTGAAACATTCCTTTATCTCCTGCCCTCCAGACACCGTATGGAAATGGATTCATGCAGAGCAGACTCATAAATAGCTTCGGAGTGGAGATGGGGTTTGCAGAAGTTTGACAGGGTGCGTAGACAATAGCTGAGGGTCTGAATAAAGCATGATTTCTGCAGCCTTGGCTCGTTATTTTATCAGTGAAGACACATCAGCATCAGCTCTCACTGTCAGGCGAGAGGCTTCTCGCGCGCTTCAGTCTGCCTCATCAGCTCGCTGGCTGGAAGGCGTGCCGTTTGGAGAAACTATGCAAAGCGATAATGGATTTCGGTCGCTCTGTTGCTGTTGTTGACCTATTCAGTTATTCGGTCATGTGGCAAATGTGAGAGACAGAAAAACAAAAAATAAAGAGGGTAGTGAGAGAATAATGGAGAGGATACTGAATGATTGAGTGTGTGAAAGGCCGCTACACACGTACCTGTAAAGGTGAATATGTTACTGGGGAATTCTGGGATTGCTCTGAGGTGCTATGAGAATGAACTTTTACTTCCTGCAGCGATTCGAATAATGAAACCTGATTTAATTATTAAACATACACACAAACTATGGAAAGAATGATAGACAGATAGACTGAAAGATAGATGTACAGACAGAACAATAAAATGATAGATAGAATGACAGATAGAATGATAGAACGATAGATATAATGATAGAATGATAGAATGATAGAACGACAGAATGACAGAACGATAGATAGATAGATAGATAGATAGATCAACAGAATGATACAACGATAGATAGATAGATGATAGATAGATAGATAGATAGATAGATAGATAGATAGATAGACAGATAGATAGATAGATAGATAGAATGATAGAACGATAAATAGATGATAGATAAACGACAAAGAATGACAAAACAGCAGCTCTAACGATTGAACGCTAGAACGAACAACAGAACAAACGATAGAATGATAGATAGAATGATACACAGATAGAACGATAGATAGAACAATATAACGATATAACGATAGATAGATAGATAGAACAACAGATAGAAAGAACGGCAGAATGATAGCTAGAACGATAGAAAAATAGAACGATAGATAGAATGATAGAACGATAGATAGAACGATAGAACGACAGATAGATAGATAGATAGATAGATAGATAGATAGATCAACAGACAAAAAGAAAGAATGGAAGAATGATAGCTAGAACGACAGAACGATAGATAGAACGATAGATAGAGAGATAGAATGATAGACAGATAGATAGATAGATAGATAGATAGATAGATAGATAGATAGATAGATAGATAGATAGAAAGAACGGCAGAATGATAGCTAGAACGACAGAACGATAGATAGAACGATAGATAGAGAGATAGAATGATAGACAGATAGATAGATAGATAGATAGATAGATAGATAGACAAAGAACAGCAGAATGATAGCTAGAATGACAGACAGAACGATAGAACGATAGATAGATTTCTGACTACTTTAATCAACCAGCTCCACCAGCATAGCTATACTAGACCAATGTGGAAATTCAAGCTTTCTTTCTAGTCTTTTCAGTAGGACAAATAAATGGTAAGGATTAAACAATAAGATGTCAAACATAGCATACAGAGCAGTGTGAGCAAACCAGCAGGCACAGTACCACTCCCAGAGGGCAGCGGGTTTGTCTGGATTACTTTGAGCCAAGGCCGCCAGGTTTAAATTTCACAGTGAGAGAAAAGCTGGAGTTCCAACCTCCGGCAGAACATGTTTCAAATACAGAATAGTGTGCAAATCCTCTCCTGGACCAAAATCGGGCCAGAACCACCCAAGGCAGTCCAGACGCCCAGCACGAAGTCAGGAACACTGCCACAACAACGCAGCGACCATCTCTCTTTTGCTCTCCCTGCAGACTTGTGTTAGAACGGTGGCTGGCATGCAGAATTTATGCTATGCTACAAAGACAAGTGTGCAGCTCTCTGAGACTGATCCTCAAGCCTTGTTGCTAACAGCTCAGATCCTCAAAAAACAACACCATAACCTTGCTTTGCACTGCTTAGCTAAAAAGCTAATTAGCTGACTTGCCAAACAATGTACTTGCTAGTTAAAGGCAACAACAGCTATGGATATAATACTGATGAAAACAACCCAGACTCAATGGAAAACTTGTCTGTGTGGACATTTCTGCACAAAAAAAAAAAAAGATTACGCTGCTTGCACTCTATCGCATGTGAAAATGACACCACCTACACTAAACTTTACCCTAAACCTAACCGTTAGTTTTAATAAAAAGCAGCTGTGAGGTAAAAATTCATTTGGTGAAACATTTTAAACCATTTTAGTTTGCTTCTGTATGTCTTTGAGCTCTTTTGTCATGTTGTGGTTTCACAGGAAACATACCCAGGCATTCGGCATCACAAGTTCAAAGCTGTACCAGGTGAGCTACCGAGCAAGTTTACTATAACAGAAAAGCCATACATATTGAACGGATTATGTGATGAAAATATCAATGTATTAGTTTACAAATCATGCTCTATGGTAAAAGCATTATTAGATTATAACATTGTACAAGGAAATGCATGAAAATAAATTTATATCATCAATAATCAATAAAGGAATGAAAGTAGTTGGTGTTTTATTGACCCTAGTGTTCATTTCAGCTGGAATCTACAGTGAATTGTATGTACAGGTGCGTTTTTGGAGTTAAAATGGAGGTAGAGGCTTGTTTTTTCCAATGAGCATAAAGTTGGATGAAAATGCATTTCTTTCCTCATCTAAACAAGCTTAAATTCCAAGATGGTGTTAATTGGTTTTTGATGCAACACTAGGAGCTTAACTGCTTAAACTGGTTAATGCTACAGACAAAGTTTATTTTCCTCTACCATCCAAAAGTACAATAAATAATTTTTTAGAGAGAAGAAAAAAAAACACTTGGGATATGTAAACTGACACTGGTGGTTTGTTCCAGATTGAATGTAGAATAGGCAATCCTGCTAAATAAAAGTCAACCCAATCAGGTTTATGCTGGTCTTCAGATGGTCTAGTTGATCTTCCAATCTAGTCAAGCTGGTGTTTTTTTTTAGGCAGGGAAAATATACTGTAACTAGAACATAGTGTAGAACTAGCATTTTGTGTTAGAATGTTGAATGACTTCCTACTAGGAATCAAATAATGAAACCATTAATTGTTAAATACACCATGATGGATGGATAGAAAAACAAGCCTCATGTTATGCAATGTTTATGCAGTTTCTAAAGGGAAGTAAAGGCGGCCTATTTTCATTTGGTGAACAAAACATGACACAGAAACATGATGTGTATATTACGTGCAGTCAAAACATTATTTACTAAAAATACTGGTAGGGATCTCAAGTCTCTTAATTTTGGTCAGTGTGAACAATCCTTGTTGGTAATCATCTTAGCTGGTGTGTTGGTTTCTACCAGGGTTGAATGAACGTTTATCCCTCGGGCACACTTGTGGTTGTCACTTCACAGCAACATTAAAAACCGCTCAAAGATGCTCAATTCCAATTGCAATCGATGACCTCCAGTCGCTCAAAGGAACAAGGTCACTCTGGGTATAAACAGAGCCTTAGACAGTGAGATAGAGACCAGGAGACAGAAAAGCCAGGGGTGATCTTTCTCCCAGCAAGGTCGAGCAGCCCCTGTCATTTCATTGCCGTCCACACCTGATCTCTGTGCTCGGCTCTCTCGGCACCTTGTCTGTGCTGAGAGAAAGTGTGTGTGTGCTGTGTGTGTGTGCTGTGATTAATCTCAGTCAGGGGTAAATGAAAACCTTTAATAAGCCACCTTAGTTTCCTCAGAACGAGCTGCCACTCACTGTGGACACGCTGTCATTTGCATAGCTTCAATCAGGACCACTCACATTGTCTCACCTGCTCCTGCGCTAGAATTTTAATTTGAGGTCTATATGCCCATCTGAGATTTTCATTTTAACAAGTGGCTCTTTCAACCAGAATGACCGCCCCTGAGGAGAAAACAGCAGAGAGTTTTCAGCAAAGTCACCATCACTCTTACACTGATTAGGGTTGCTGCCATCATGAATGGCTTTTGCTTTTTTCATACAATGTTTGTAGGTACCACGGGTTGTCAAGTTCTGAAATGGACAAAATGCATACTCCATACAACTTTCATCAGTGTTGTAGACGAGGTCAGCTCATTTGAGTCTGAGTCAAGACCGAGACCAGAGAGGTTGGAGTCCAAGACAAGTCCAAGTCCACATAAGGTTGGGTCTGAGACAAGACCTAAAGAAATCTTCAAGAA
>JAFVLL020016971.1:0-16027 GCA_021397915.2 Tor tambroides
TAAGAGATCTGCTTCTAAACAGTTAAGCACACTTTTGAAAAAAGATGTGGGAAGTGAGTCAAGATAGCAGGTTGACGATTTAAGATGCTGTACTATTTCTTCCAAAATTTTGCTATCAATTGCTTCAAAAACAGACATAGTCACTTCTTTTTGAAATTGTGGTCGAATCTGTGTGACCTCTGCATAACTTGAGGATGTGCCAATCTCCTTTCTGATATTATTGATCTTCTCAGAAAAGAAGGAAGCAAACTCATTGCATTTGCTGTCAGAAAGCATTTCACTAGGAATCTGAATCACATATCACCCTGCTGGTGATAAAGACACGAACAAGTTTCTCCAAGTCTTGACTGGAAGCGAAACATCTAATTCTTGCAATGTTTTTGAGATGATAGTATGCTGATTTAGTTATTGCTTTTACATGACTACTGAAACTAAGGTCTGTCTCCAGAATCACCCCACGATTTTTGGCTTGATTTTTAGTTGTTTGACCCCTAGAGTCAAGGTATGAATTCACCTTGAGAACATCTTTGTTTCCAAATGCAATGACTTCAGTTTTCTCCTTGTTTAACTGAAGAAAGTTCTGGCACATCCAACTGTTAATTTTATCAATGCATTGGCAGAGGGAGTCAAAAGGGGCTATAGTCAATTGAGATAAAGCTAGGTAAAACTGGGTATCATCTGCATAGCTGTGATAGACAATTTGGTTTTCAGGGAGTTTGGAAAAGTCCCAGAAAGAAGCGAGGCATTCACCACTTCTAAGAGATCTGCTTCTAAACAGTTAAACACACTTTTGAAAAAAAGATGTGGGAAGTGTGTCAAGATATCAGGTTGGCGATTTAAGGTGCTGTACTATTTCTTCCAAAATTCTGCTGTCAATTGCTTCAAAAACAGACATAGTAATTTCGTTTTGAAATTGTGGTTGAATCTGTCTGACCTCTGCATATCTTGAGGATGTGCTAATCGCCTTTCCGATATTATTGATCTTCTCAGAAAAGAAGAAAGCAAATTCATCGCATTTGCTGTCTGAGAGCATTTCACTGGGTATCTGACTTGGGTGGTTTGTTAGTCTCTCAACAGTAGCAAAAAGAGTGCGAGAGTTGTTTAAGTTACTGTTAATAAGGTTTGAGAAGAAGGTCTGTCTAGCTGTGGCTAGTTCCACATTGAAAGCATGAAGGCTGTCTTTATAGATGCTATAGTGAATTTCAAGTTTCGTCTTCCACCACATCCGCTCAGCTTTTCTGCATTGCCTTTTACTACTCTGAACTGCTGTTGATTTTCTCCAAGGTGCTTTTTGTCTGCCAGTCTTCTTACTGACTTTTTCAAGAGCAATATCACCAATAACATTCTTAACTTTTGAGTTAAATTTTTGAGTTGGATTCAGTGGTAACAGAGATCAGTATATCAAAGAGAATACAGAAGTGGTCAGATAGTGCCACATCCTTAATAACAATGGATGAAATGTTTAGACCTCTACTGATGAGTAAATCTAGAGAGTGTCCTCGATTGTGTGTGGGTCCATGCACATGCTGAATCAGGTCAAATGTGTTTAAAACAGTTATAATATTTTTTTGTAGTTTTGATTTCTGCATTATCTACGTGAATATTAAAATCCCCTGCAATAGCAAATCTGTCAAACTCGGAGAAAATCATTGATCACAGTTCTGTGAACTCTTCAACAAAGGCTGGAGAGTATTTTCGAGGCCTGTAAATAATGATAAACAGAATGCGTGGAGCACCTTTCAGCACAATCCCTTGATATTAAAAAGACAAGTACTGACCAAATGACACTTGCTTGCATTGATAGACATCTTTAAATAGAGCAGCTACATCTCCACCTCTCATAACAGTCCTGCAGACACTTATAAAAGTAAAGTTAGGAGGGGCTGTTTCATTAGGATAGGATAGTGTTTGTGAGTTGTAGGCTCTCTTTGAACCTCCTTGCACTGTATCCTATGTGTTATGACCTTCAGTCATTTGTCTGTTGTTTCTATGCTGCCCTCTTGTGTTCTCTCTGTGTATGTTTACATTTGTTTTCAGGAAGGCGGTTCCTGGAGTTAATCTGATGGAGGTGGCGATTGGTTCTTATCCTTGCCTGACTTGGATAAAGGACTGCCCTAAACGCTGATCGAGGCCTTTGTGCCATTGTACTTCTCGTCATTCACTTTGTGCTGTACATTTGTGTGTTCCTCTTGTGTACCATCTCTACTCCACATTAGTTGTTGAGTGTTCTTTCATTTAAATAACAGATCTGATTGTATTTGATTCACGCCTAATTGACCATGACTATGAATTCTGATTGTGAAATGTTAACTGATAACTTTTATATAGTTTATGTAATTAGTTTGTAAATAATTGTGATAAGGGACGTAGGGGGATAGACGCCATTTTATTTTTGGAATATTCTTTTTTTCATATTGTTTTTGGAAAAGGGAGTTAGGTAAGTTGTGATTGTATTTTGTTTTCTTTAATTTTGATTTAGGTAAGATAGAGGTTAAATAAAGAGTTATTTTTGTTATTTTGGCCTTGTCTACCCCTGATGTTAAACCCTTACTTTATTTGAAATAAAAGCTTATTAATCTTTATTCTTTCTGGTATCGAGGCTCTCCTTTCCCTTTCTGCTGCGATTGATCCCTAGACGGTCGTAACAGAAATTGGGGGCTCGTCCTAAAAAGCGAAATTGATATCTCGTCTTTTAAAGAGAATTTGTGAACTCGTCGTAATTTTTTTTTTTTTAATGGAATTGGGAGCTCGTGTTTGTTGTGGCGTTGTATTATTACATTTTAGAAAAGAAAAGAAGACTGATGAAATTTGCTTTGTATATTTTTGTTTGGCTGGTGGTTTTCAATATAAGGGGGAGGGAATTCGGAATGTCTTCGAAATTCGAGTTGGAAAATTTTGCAATTCAACCCTCTGTTGAACAATTAGACATTTGTCGTAAGGATGATTTATTTTCGATTGCTGATTTATATCAAATTAAAGTTTCTCGTGGTGGAGTGAAGCGAGAAATCAAGGAGGTGATTTATAAGCATTTGGTGGAGCATGGAGTTTTTCCGGAGGTGAGTGAAGCAGGTGTTGCAGATCAGTTGCCAGTTTCCGTGGGTGAGGGGGCGGAGTATCCCAAACCCGAGGAGATGGCCGGCATGGATCCTGTCGATCTCCCTCTTTCAACTGATCCTCGGTTGGCAATCAGACTAAAAGAGCTTGATCTAGAGTTAAGTAAGCAGCGGTACCAGAGTCAGCTGTTGCATGCACGCACAGTTGAAATCGAATCTCAACGAGCAATCAAGCTCAAGGAGTTGGAGCTCGAGCTCAGGAATAAATCACCTGGTCGACCCACAGCTGCTGATGCGCTCGGCGTGAGCATGCCAGCGCCGTTACCCATCAATGCTTCCACTCCGAGTCCTATTCCTGCACCTCGACGAAACCCACAAGTAAGTCAAACTGAATTTGATGTTAGTCGACAAATTTCACTCGTACCGCCGTTTCGAGAGAACGAGGTGGATACTTATTTCACTGTGTTTGAGCGGATTGCTGCTACGTTAAAATGGCCGCGGAATGTTTGGCCACGGTTGCTGCAATGCAAACTCGTAGGTAAAGCCCAAGAAGTCTGCTCAGCACTAACGCTTGGACAAAGCTTGGATTATGATGTAATGAAAAATGCTGTATTGCGTGTGTATGAACTAGTCCCTGAAGCGTACCGACAAAAATTTCGAAATCTTGTGAAAACCCCTAGCCAAACGTACATTGAATTCGCTAGGGACAAAGCAAATTTGTTTGATAGATGGTGTGCTGCAAACAAGGTAGACACGTTGGAGCAACTTAAGGAGTTAATACTGTTGGAGGAATTCAAGAATTGTCTGTTGGAGAAAATCGTCGTGTATTTAAATGAGCAGAAAGTGTCTTCTCTTTCTGAAGCCGCCGTTTTTTCTGATGAATTTGTACTTATGCACAGAGTAGCATTTTCACCTGTAAAGCGTAATGTTCCCAGTCGGATGGGCACTTCTAAAGATACTGCTGTAGTACATAAGAAAGTGGTAAGTGTAGACAGTAAGGAAAGCCGTGAATGCTTTTATTGTCATGAGGTCGGGCACCTCATTGCAAATTGTCCCACTTTGAAGCGCAAAGCGGATAGAAAGGAAAACCCTTTGAAAAGTGTCGCATTGATTGAGAGATCAGTTTTATAACTCGAGCAAAACGAATCTATAAGTTCGTCCAGTGAGTCAACTTTTGAACCATTCATTTACGATGGTATCATTTCACTTACTGAAGCCAGTTCTGAGATGAAACGTATTCGCATCCTTCGGGATACTGGCGCTGCCCAATCGTTTATCTTGCAAAGTGCGTTGCCATTTTCTGAACGGTCTAGCTGTGGTTCCAGTGTGTTAGTTCAAGGGATTGATCTCACGGTAATTAAAGCTCCTTTGCATCAAGTGTTTCTGCAATCAGGAATTATTTCAGGGAATGTTAAACTGGCACTTCGGGCACAATTACCGGTTAAAGATGTGTCGCTCATTCTTGGGAATGATTTAGCAGGTGACAAAGTTTTTTGTCTGCCCGAGGTAATAGATACCCCTGTTGCACCAGATGTCGATGTGTTGTGCGAGGAATTTCCTGATGTGTTTGGCACATGTGTTGTTACCCGATCTCAAGCAGGTAAATTTAGAGATACTGTAGACCTCTCAGATTCTTTTCTGTGTGCTGACAATTTTAATAGTGTAAAGAAAGGTAAGGGAACAGTTGACGTAGAAGTGTGTGCACTTCCGAATGTCGATTTACCCATTGGGAAACCAACGTTTATTGAAGCTCAGCGTACTGATCAAACTTTAAGTCATTGCATAAAAGCTGCCGTCGAGCTGCCTAATTTGTCCGAGCATCCAGTGGCATACTATTTCGAGGGGGATGTTTTGATGCGTAAGTGGTCTCCACGTCATGTGAAGAGTGACTGGAGCACTGTTTTTCAAGTAATTGTTCCGAAGCCTTAGACAGCAAGTCCTGAGTGTTGCGCATGATCACGAACTTTCCGGTCATCTGGGTATTCGTAAAACTTATGATCAGTTGTTGAAACATTTCTTTGGCCTTCCATGAAGTCGGATGTAGCTAAATTTTGTAAATCTTGTCATGCATGCCAAATTGCCGGTAAACCAAATCAAATACCTCCTCCCACTCCGTTGAAGCCTATACCTGTATTAGGAGAACCATTTGAACGAATCCTGATTGACTGTGTAGGGCCATTACCTAAAACGAAGTCTGGAAATTCTTATTTTTTGACATCAGTGTGTGCATCTACCAGATTTCCTGAAGCAATACCGTTGCGTTCTATTAAAGCTCGCACAATTGTCAAAGCAGTGGTTAAGTTTTGCACTACTTTTGGAATGCCGAAGCACATTCAATCTGACCAAGGTACTAATTTTATGTCATGCCTGAGACACCGGTTATGATGGAGACATACTCCATAGTGCCCTCTAGCGGACACTTCTCAGGGAACCATGGTTACAAAACATTCGTGACTGAAGCAAAAAAAAAAAAAAAAAAACCTTGGTTGCCTCCATGCGTATCACATATTCCTTTTACATGGGAGAATTCAAAGCAGCAATGTCATAATATGCCTGTTTCTGCTCACTGCTCCAGAGAATTGTACTTCTGTAATTGGCCAAAATAATCATTTTAAATATTCTAATAATCTGCATTTTCCGTGGAACACTGAAGCTTGACCTTTGACATTGGCTTTGTACAATCTGAGTGTCTGAATTTTGGATATTGAATTTTTTGAATTTCGGTACTTTAAAATGCTGAATTATGTGCTGTGATTAAACATGATTAATTTAAGGAAAACATTGATTGACAGCACTAAATAAAACTCTATAGAATTCCCATGTTAAAATTCAAAAGGTTTTGTAATTTTGTTAAGCTCCGTATTTTGAGATTTTCTGTTCATTACCTTGCGTCAGTAAATGTATCTCTAGTGAATGAATTTTCTTCTTCATCTCTTCAAACTGCATCAGTTTTTTCATCTGTGCCTCTAGAAATGTCTCTGTGGAGAAAAAATTCTCCTCTGTTTTCTTCCAGCATCTGCTCAATCTTCTCCATCAGTGTGGACACTTGTGTTTTGGGGCCAAAGAATTGATGTCGTCCTCCAAAACTCTGAATGGCAGACTGTGATTCTTCATTGAGTTCTGCTGTCTGATGCTCTGAATTCTGCATTATGAGGATTATGATGTGCTTGTTTATTCTTGAGCTTGAGTATTCTTATTCTTGAGTCCTCGAGACTGTAGGGTGTCCCAGTTGTCATTTTAGCATTCAGAAGGGTGCTCGCAAGCGCCCCATTTGCGGCCGTTATGTGCCCTTGATCCGCAGTTCTGCCGAGCCCGCACTGGGGCGAGCTCCGCAGCAGACTTCTTCCCGACAGTCAAAGCGACATTACTTGATGAAAGTGCGGACACAGAGAAAGACCGCAAGGGTTTAGGGTGCGATTTGCGACAGGGCCTAACTAGTGAATTGAACCAGGTCATTGAAACAAACTGTCCAAAACAACCGGATTGTGAAAGAATCAGATTTCCCTGTTGTCTAAAGCTCTGGATTACAGGTAATAATGTTGTAAATAATGTTCAGTTTCTTTCACAGACTGATCAAAAGTCATCTTCGATGACCTGAGACTGAGTAAATTAACAGCAAATTTTCATTTCTGGATAAACTGTCCCTTTAATGTATTTGTTCGTTTGTATAGATAAAGACTTACTCATAGGGGTTTTGCTTTTGCTCCATCTTCTCCTGGGAATGGGATTGTGGGCAACAGTCACTTTATCAAACAAAAGTCTTGCATATTATTTGCTGCTTTCATCATAGTAAAATGTATCAACATCTTTGAATGATTCTAAAAATCAGCAATATTAGTCAAAATGAAAGTGACACTGAGAATTTAGTTTAGAAAATACAGTAATTTTAGAGTTTTTTTTTTTTCCCTCTTGAAAAAACTGTGGATTTTGCTGAGATGATCTTAATATCTCTCCAGGGTAGACTGGCCATAATAATAATTTATTATTTTATATTATTGCCTTCCCAATGTACCAAAGTGATCATTTCCGATTTTGTCATAGGATAATACATCATGAATCAGTAAGTCTTGACTGGCAGGGCTATACGAATCGCCTCACCTCTGTTGAACAGACTCTGTTCTGTGCTTCCATCAAATGGTTTGGAGTAGAGTAGTCCAGGAAGGAGAAGAAACGGTCAGAAGAAGCGGTGAAATGTAGCAAAATTACTGACATGTTCAGGGCTTCAAGCGCAGGTCAGTTTCATCTGTAAATAGACTATTATAGTTTTGTCTTTGTTAAAGGGGGGGATCCAATGCTGTTTCATGCAAGTTGAGTTATTTACACAGTTAAAGAGTTGGATTCTCATGCTAAACATGGCCAAAGTTTCAAGCAACAATATAAATGTAGAACGGAGTGTTTCTGTGTCAAATATACTACTGGTTTTGTACAAGTTCCAGAGAGGTTTTTTTTCCGACCTTGGCTCTTCGTTATGTAATGCAGGGTGGAAATCCTTGTATGGATATTTCTCCCAGAAGAACGCGCCCATGCACACGTTGACCAGAGTGAGAGCGAGATCGCGCCCATCAACGCACTTCATTCAGCTGCACTGAATGGGACTCGCTCGAGAAGAATGTCTCCAAAGAAGTGTGTTTTTGGTTGTAAGGGAAAGATAACCTTGTTCAGCTTCCCAAAGAACCCACCGTTATATAAATAGTTGATGCAGTTTGTTTTTCCGGGGCAGCAACGGAGTTTCACAAGTGTGTTTGTTGATGAACATTTTATAAACAAGGCCCAGTTCAATGCTGGATTTGCACATCGTTTGATACTGAAAGATGGAGCGGTCCCAGCTATAAAAGATCCCGGTCATGATTCAGAACTGCAGACGGTAAGTGAAACAGTATCAAATGTCTGTGTTTTGCTGGCAACCGGGGCTCAAGTGCTCGTCACTCTTTAGCTCTGCCCACGGCGCGCCTCCAGGAGCTCGGCTGTTTTCGGAGAGAATCGGAAAGCTGTATCTTTCTTTTATAAATATGATAAAACTAAAGATTTTTTGGAGCTATGAATGATGCTATACTACTCTATACTCAAGATCAACATGAGATTGGCTGAAACTGTGTGTGTTAGGTCCCTTTTAACTTAGTTGAGTATTAAACTGCTAGCAACTGTTAGGCTATCAGTAGCACCTCATTATTATCATGTTAGAATACTGTATGTTAAATGGCATCATTATTATATATTGTAAAGTTATATTAATACATTTAGTGGACATATATTCACATGGATTTGTTGTTTAGGTAGAGAGGAAGCTAGAGCAGACAGCAACACAAAAATACGAGTTATAGCCTAATAATGCTATAGCGCAGGGGTGGTGAACTTCGGTCCTGGAGAGCTGCAGCCCTGCAGAGTTTTGCTTCAACCCTAATCAAACACACCTGAACAAGCTAATCAAGGTCTGAAGGGTTACTAGGAAGCTACAGGCAGGTGATTTTTTTAATAGGGTTGGAGCTGAACTCTGCAGGGCTGAAGTTTGCCACCCCTGCAATAGTGTGTTCAGTATTAGGATTTTTCAATAAAGATATTGTACTAATTTAGCCATTTAGGCCCTTTAGAAAATTTGCTTTTAATATATTTGTAAATATAGGTTTGTTAAATCTTGAGTAATTAAGTAATTTTAAGATAAATAATATTATGTGCAAACAAATCTCACACACACACACACACACATACAGTACATAAGGGAGAGACAGATATTGGGGAAAGTGAAGAAAAGAAAACAAAACAAAACAAAAGGGAAGAGAAGGTGCAGTTCAACAGAGAACCTTTAATTATTTTGTGTGGCCCCAGCCTAAGGATTTAAATCTTTTAAGTGATGGCCATATAAATAACAGGATTGTCTATGATTTCAGAATTTACTGTGGGTGTATAAGATGGCCTGGATGACTGTGAGATTTCCTGGCGTGAAACTGTGTCCCAGTCCGCCCCGTATTACATTTGGTCAACATTATTTTAAAATAATGATTAAGTTCTGCATATAAATGAAATACTTATAGGTGTATGATTTCTATTGACATTAGTATAAAATGTGTTTGTCACCTGTGTAGTCAGTACTGGACATGTTGAAATTCTGTTTTGTCCTCCGTATCTTTCTTTAGGCTTCAGCTGGTAATCTTCTTTGACTCCAGATGTCTGTACATCATTCTGCAAGAGTTTCAGAGATTTCAACAGTGTGCACTTTGAATATATGTATGGATATAGTCACGTGGATATATGTTTGTCATACATGAATTAAATACAGTTTGACATCAGTCGTTGTGATATAAAATAGTTTGTATTAAACTTATGAGTCAAAATATTTATTCCCCTTTACATGCACTTACATTGGACATAAATAAACCAGTCTATAACTACATAATTTGCTATTAATGATTAATCAGTGTACATTTGGTTTATATAGAGCTCTTATCTTTTCATACATAACTTATTTTGCAATTCTGCATCATGTTTATTCTCCAACATCTCTTGGTATATCTGTTCATGTGACATTTGTACCAAGAGAACTACATATTAAATGAACACTTGAGATCAGCAAATACAACTGCAATTGGTGTTGAAGAAAAAGCACAATATGATCAAGAGGAAATAAAATGTTTGATCAGAGAAATTGAGAAAAATGTCTCCAAGTTACGCATGTAACCATGGTTCCCTGAACGGAATGAGATGCTGCGTCGAAACGGTATGGGAACGCCTTCAGCGTGACCCCGCTCTGAATCACATGTGTAATCACTCCAATGGATGGGCGAGACGTCACGGACGGGGTGACGTAGAGACCAGGAAGCATAAAAGCATGTGCGGTGGAAACGGCGTCAGCTTCTAGGAATGAAGCAAGCGCTCTCGGGGATGCCGGAAGTGTGGCCCTGAGACGCAGCGTCTCGTTCCCTTCGGGGAACCATGGTTACATGCGTAACCTGGAGACGTACCCCTTCAGGAACTTGAGCTGCGGCGAAACGCTATGGGAACGAGATGCCCACGCTGCCAGACTTACAAATCCCTACCTAGTGTGGAAGAGCACAGCTAGGGTGAGAGAAAAAGGAGCCAGGAGTGGCTAAAGTAGGCGGGGTCCGTGCCCTGAAGGCCAACTTCTGAAAAGTAATAAACATGTGGCGCTAGGGAGTGTCTAGCAGGTGCTCCAGCACCCCTAAGAAAGACCAAAGCACCCCCATATCACCCCCACACATAAAAAAAATGAAATAAATTAAAACTATTTGACTCATTACGCATGAATAACTCGTGCATTGCAATATAACGTGACGTGAGCAGGCGCACTTTTCGAAATGTCAGCATTTTATTTTAAAAAGGGATCGGTTACTTGTGCCAAGTAGGCCTGCCCCCGACTAAAGATTTTTCTAGTCAACTAGTCACACGTTTATATTAAATAGATTAATATAATAACCTTTAATATATAGGCGTAGGCTATCGGCGCTCAAGCGCGCCCATAAAGCTTGCACCGGCAAAAGTAATGATTATGAATGTGTTGGGGGGGGGGGGAAGAAAACATTTTAATTATTTGTTAATAAACTAGTGCTTTCTTCTCAGTCAGTGTTGGCTGAAAAGATGAAGTTCTCCACATGAATGTGTCTTGAATAGAGAAATGCACCAGCTACATAATTAGAGATTTTTTTATTTTTTTTTTTAATTGATTCGTTTAGACATTTCAAGCTTTCTATTGATTTCTTTGTGAGGCAAGTAGGTTCATTGCTGTGACGCGCTTCAGGGAGACTGCATGAGACGGAAGCGCATCTTGTTTATTTTCTCTATTTTACAAAAGCACAACCTTTTGGTGTTATCGGGAGTGTACATAAATCAGAAAAAAGTTCTTTCCGCAGGAAAAAAAATGCAAGGGATTGCACGGGCGCCTCCATGTCATGCAGTAAGCGCGATATAGGCTTATAAAAGTTGATATGTGCAGACACTGACAGTGCATATAAAAGAGGCAGCTGTGGCAATGCCCGAAACAGCAACAGTGTGGAACAATGGCAAATTCTCTCTCTTTATTTTTTATTTTTCTTCCTTCCTTTCTTTCTTTCTTTCTTTCTTTCTTTCTTGTTTGATTGTTTACAAAAACACTAGCTTTTTTACTTCCTATGAACAAGTATATACAGATAGGCTAATAAATCCTCAAAACATACATTACATACGATGATATGTTTACAGAATAATTGCCTTTATTTTCGTTAAATACAGTTCTTAAATCTGACCGTTTAAACAACAAGCGTAGCTATGTAAACTTTTAAACTGCTTAATTTGTGTGTAAACGCCTATGTGAAAAAAACGTATTCTGGCCAGTACTAAATGCAACATGCAATTTAAAATATCTTTTTTCTGTTTTCTTTTTTCCCCGGCTATTATTAATATCTTGCAGATTCTGCAAGTTGTATGTAAACTTATGACTTAAAAATTTGCGGAGCGTGTGTCGCGAATAAAGTGAAAATTAAATGAAAAGTCAAGTCTACTGCGGCATTAAATTTAGATCTGCGCATGGTGCATTTCTTTTCAAGAGTTTTTACAGCGTTTGGCATTATAACCAATCACATGATTCTTTTGATTTTGGCAAGTCAGAGGCGTTCAGATGAGTGTTGGTCATAGCGCGCGCTCACTGACTGAATTCTGCACTCTGGCGAATTCAAAAACAAGAAAGTGTTTTTTACATTGCAGACAGCATCACTGATTATAACTGGAGCTTTTTTAGAGTGCTTACACTCACGCTAGACTCAGTGATTATTCTTTGATAATGTGAATGTTCTTTTTTTTTGCTTGCTGTATAATTTGTTCGTTGTTTGAATAACGGTGGCGGTGTTATAATTAGAAACTTAAAATGTCTTTTTATTAAACCTGTGCTCATCAGGTTAAACACAAATATTAAAATATATTGTAACATAAATGGTACTTGACTAAATGGAATTCATGACCTGTGTAGTTAATGATTAGGCAACTGGTTTGAGCGCGTTAGACTTGAAACTGTAGCGCAGTTAAAGAGCTGTTATAGGTGATTGTCGGTGGCTGTCTTGAGGAGCGAGAAAGCTTTTGAAAATGTCTAATAAAAAGGACGAGGAGATGAATGCTTTTACAAGCCGGAATCTAAAATGACGGTAATATGGCGAACATTTCACATGAAATTTTGTCAGTGAGGGGAGTTGTAGGGGCGCGCAAGAAAAATACAACCAGAACTATCTCTGGTCATTGTAATATTCAGCTAATTTAATGTTTAGATTTTTTTAGATTGTGTGCAATCACAAAAAAATAAGTATCCTGTGGATGATCAAGGAGCACAAGAAGAATCTGGAGGGGCACGTAGCGAACCTGAGTTATGAGTAGGCTATATCAGCCCAGTCTGTTCTGTAACGTTAGTTACGCAGAGTCTGATTTTTTTGCACATTAATCTTGCAATAAATGTGGCACACCCAGTCCCGTTTCTGGCTACGCTACTGATTGGAACATTACAAATACACGAAGAACAATAAGTTTGAGAGAATGTTTCGATAAAGTTATTGTAATCTTGAAATCAAGTAAACTGTGAATTCTGACATTCTTGAAATATTACAAAAAAAATTGAAAGAACATTATATTGTGAGTAAACTAGAAGAGAATGATTTACTAATGGTCATGAACAATAAAAATATAAACATTTTTAAAACATTTCAATCATAATTCGTATAACCAAAATAGAATATTTGAAAAACGTTATGAAAACAACTTACATTTGTTAGCTGGTATATATATATAGAGAGAGAGAGAGAGAGAGAGAGAATGAGTCAAATGAATAATGATGAATCCCTACTTAAAGTGTTCAACTTTGAGTGTTTTTATATTTGTTTAGGGAACGTCAGCATCTGGCCTGCTTTCTCTTCTGGACATGTTGATATTCTTTTCTTTCTTTAGTCACGAGTGGATCATCTACTCTGACTCCTGATGTCTGTCTCCTCATCATCCTGTTCAGACATTACTCTTATTGTACTTCATTAACACACACGCCATATTTGATTAATGACAAAACAAGACAAAACAATCATGTTGCATGAAGATATTTTGTAAATTTACCACTGTAAATATATCAAAACTTAATTTTTGATTAGTAATATGCATTGCTAAGAACTTCATTTGGCCAGCTTGATTTTCTCAGTATTTAGATTTTTTTTGCACCCTCAGATTCCAGATTTTCTAATAGTTGTATATTGACCAAATATTGTCCTGTCCTAACAAACCATACATCAATGGAAAGATTATTTATTCAGCTTTCAGATGATGCATGAATCTCAATTTTGAAAAATTGACACTTATGACTGGTTTTGTGGTCTAGGGTCATGTCTTGCTTTTTGACTGTTTTTTCTTTTTTCAGTTCAGCACTTAATACTGATGGAAGCGTGCTAAAGCACTTAGTGACTGGATCACTGTTGAAAACCACATACAGAGGTTGTAAGAAACACGTGACCACATCACATTTGCAGAATCTTTGTTCATTTTGAATGCATCAGAGAGTATGGTGAAGCTCTGCCTACACGCCAGACATATGATTTGTTATGAGATTGAGAAAGCACAAGCGATTCAGTCTTCTCTGAGTTGTATTATGCCCGCTCTCCAGGACGCCTCTGCCCTCACTCTATGGCTATCCTGCAGGTCTGTCAGACCAAAGATTTAAAAGTCTCTCCAAGCCCATTCTACAGTAGACATCTTCAATCGTACAGCCAACATCAAGAGTGAAGACTCCACCCCAGACAGTCCAGATGATTTGGAGTTGATTCTGCAAGGTCCATTAATCTATTTGGCTGTGAATCCTCCATTTCCCTCTGTGATATTCCCTGACTAAGGTCTCCCTCTGCACAGATGCACTAGGTCCCAGACCTCTGGATCCTGCATCTGGTCTCTGGACGAGATGAGGATGAATTCAGGGGTCTGCCATCAGCTTTGGTGGACACTATCCCTCTTCTACAAGGTGGCTATATGCATTAAAATGATCTGAACTGATTGCACTGTATTATCATAATGTATTATTATCATCACAATGTATTAATGCGCTGTATTATCTATATTCTTTTTCTCTTCTTAACTGTTTTAATTCATTTTTTTTTATCAATTTTAATCATTTTATTTGGTAACACTTTATATTGATGCTCCACTTTAGACATTCTAACACTTTATTTTGATGGGTCCACAACATACAACATACTGACTATCAGAAACTTTGCAAGTATATGTCAACTTATTCTACTAACCCTAAACCTACCCTACTGAGAGTTAGTAGACGTGTAGTTGACATGTAGTTACAGAGTTACTTATAGTTAGTAGAATGTCTAAAGTGGACTATTGAAATAAAGTGTAACCTTTTTTTAATTCTTTCCTTGATTTATTGTTGTGGTTATTTTTTATGATTGTTTTAATTCCTTTTATGTAAAGGACTTTGAATTACCATTGTGAATGAAATGTGCTATATTAACAAACTTGCCTTGCCTTGATACCCATTCATGACACGGTGATCCATTGGGGGAGGATCCATGATGGTGCACAGTCAGGGGTGCGTTTCCCAAAAGCATCGTTAGCTAACTATGGTGGTAAGTCCCATTGAACTCTGTTGGTAACGACGTAACTTGCAACCATAGTTGCTTTTGGGAAACGCACCCCTGGTCAGTGCTTTCCTTTCTCTATGAAGGACTAGACAAGCAGCTGTCTGTTTCTACCCTTAAGATGTGCTAAGACTTATTTATATTTATACGTTCCTAAAAAAGAAAAAGCTTGGGGAAAGACAGTCACTGAGCCTATTAGTCAACCAAGCTTTAATGCTGACGTACCATTTCCCTGATTGAAGGGAATTCATTTTTACATCATAACAGTAAAATGATTCATGTGAAATCAAAACCAGTCACTGTCTTCAATATAGTCACTTGTTAATCCATTCATTCAGTTACTTTTATTTATTTATTATTATTTTCACAAATTACATTTTGAAAATGAATGGCATTAGTACAATGCAGTATAAAATGTACAAATTACACCACAGCCAAAATGCATTGTAATTATCAGATAAAACCAACTTATTTCTAAAAATATTAAACCAGTGTTAAGCATAATTGAAAAGCATATTTATTCTAAAATATATCATTTAAAATACGTACACATTTTTAATGCCTGAATAAATCTCATATTTTAACAGCCCTGTTGAAGTAATCATTATTTGGTGATAAAAGATTAACATAATTTTGTCTTGAGAAGTTTCTTGGAAACCAAATATTGTTAACTGGGTTGTTATTAGATTATGGTTAAATGTTTAAACTTGTGAAAATGGCATCACGATCTCTATCACAAGAGCTTGGGAGAATTGATATAGCCTACATATGGCATTCAGGGGTTTTCAAAATAATAATAGATTAAAATCAAATAATACAATTAACAGTTTTACATTATAGTCAGCAGAAATTAATTTTAGATAGCCTATGTAATAATAATATTCCAGAATATAAATGGGGTGTTTTTAAAAGATAGATGCTCTTTATAATGTAGGATGGAGGTCCCTCACATGGATTATTAAATGTGGTGCTCTGTGGCACCAAAAAGATTGAAAACCCCTGGAATATATTCAGTCTCAATTATACAGTAAATAAATACATATACATACTATTATTTAATCTAACCAGGCAAGCCACTTAAGAATTTTGTTTTTTCAACAATTTACATTATTGTACACATATATCACTACTGAACCAAATGCACGTGCAATTATTTCTAGCAGCTAACTCTGATACGTCAAATGTCTACATTGTGAAAACAGTTCTTTAAAGTTAATGAAGAACATACAAAGTCTCTCATTTGAATATGAATATTTGTTGAAAAAGGATAGAAACTTTTACTTCTTGTCACGGTGCCCGACGGAGAGATGAGGCGAGGACTCAAGTGCTGGAGATAATGATGGGTTTTATTGATAACAAAAAGAAAACAAAACTGAACAT